>JAFVLL020016994.1:6703-80620 GCA_021397915.2 Tor tambroides
GAATCAATCATTTTCTTTTTGAACCTTGCCTTATACACAGAGGCATTGTCATGTTAGAATAGAAAAGGCTCCTGTCCAAACTTTTGCTATAAAATTCGAAGCACACAATTCCCTAGAATATCATTATATGCTTAAACATTAAGATTTATACTCATGGAAATTACTAAAGTAGTCAAACCTGTTCATTAGAAGGGGGCGACCCAATACTTCTGGCAATATAGTGTGTGTGTGTGTGTGTGTATATATATATAATAATTTTAATAGTAGTAATAACTGTATTATTGCATTAATTTAGTTTTCTTTAATAAAATATATACCAAAATAAATCAAGTTTGATAATACTATTATATTTTAAAAAAAAAAGAGTATTAAATAAAAATACAAATATATAGAAATTAAATAAAAATTATCTCAATAAAAATTGTATATTTGTATATATGTAAAAAGGTAAAATGCTTTTTTGACAGCATTTTTGTTCCTTTGCAGCTCCTTCATTTGACTTCTTGTATTAAAAAATAGATATATAAATTATATAAATAAACAAAAATGCTGTCAAAAGTGTTTTACCTTATTTATATACTGTGGAGTCCAAAACTGAATTGAATTGAGTCCCTGTTGAAATTCTGGTATTGAAAATCTAATATAAACCTGGAAATGAACAAAGTTGGATTTTGATGGCAGAAAAAAATGACGGCATAAAATGATTAAGAAATATTAAAATTTCATTAGTGTTTCTAATCAAATAAGCGGACTTGTGACGTTGATCATGAGACTTTTATAAAGCCCGTCAGATGTTGTTATTCCACTGAAGCAAAATATCTCAAATCATGCTGGAGAACACGATCATTAGGTTTTAAAAACTTGTGCAGTTCATGCATTTATTCATTTAGTGTTAATATTTTCATGATTTTTTTTAACAATTAACCTTTCTCTTTCACTTTCACTCATTATGTGGATAATAATTTCCAGTGCAACTACTTAAAGACAGTGGTATCAGACTTTTTGAAGTATGTGGTACACTGTAAAAAATAAGTGTAATTTTAACTGTAAAGTTTTGTAAAAACACTACAGGGAAAAAACTGTTAATAGGTTAACAGTAAGTTCCTGTACTATAAACAGGGAAAAACTATAAAAGATCTAACCAGACATTTAATGTAATTTTACAGTAAAATGCTGTTAATTATACAGTTTTTAGAAGTAAAAAGAACAAATCAATTTATAATTTACAGTCAAAAACGGTAAACTGATATTCCCAGAATTCCCTGCATGACACTCCACATTTGAAAGTATTTTGTTTAAAAAAAGTTTTTTAAATAGTTTTTGTGATCAGTTATGTACATTTGGGCTTTGTTACATCTTCTGTTGTTTAATGAATGTTTATTGCATTATTTAAGTGTCATGTTTGTTACCATGATGGTGTTTTGTGTTTGCATGAATTACTCTGTGCACCTTCTATATATTAGTCTATACTTCTGCTTGTGGCGAAGCTACTTGTGATGAGCTTTGATTCTTCATGTGGCTTTCTCTTTTACCACCTGAATTATTATGGTGGTTGTCAGTATGTTAAAAGTACAAAACAGATTTTAATGGCAGTGTGCATTGTTGAATTTTCTGGTTTATATTCAAGTTTTCTTGTTTGTAAGTAACCGTTTTATACTGTAAAATTTACAGTTTTTGGCAGTAAATGTGTTTACAGTTTTTCTGTATTTTTTTTTTTTTTTTACAAAATTATTCTGGCAACCACAGCTGCCAAAATTATTTTGTAAAAACGACAGAATTTTTTTTACAGTGTACTCTTAAGGTATTTAAAAAATGCTATAGTACTACAACAGTAGTATTAAAACATGTTATTTCCATGAAATATATTGCTCGAAAGGGCACAAAAAACTCAGAAAAAAAGAGCTCTGGAATGAGTGAAAGAATGGTTCGTGCGAAGGGCCGGTAGGTCTAGAGGCCTGGCATCAGGTGGTCATTGATTAAGTGGTTGCCTGACTGTGTTGTGTTCCTCCTGACCTCAAAGACACCTCATGAATGCACATTCAGCATAGGTGAGACACAGCTGGATTTATGGGTCTGGTGACAAAGCATTATTTATTCCCCATCCCGACTTGAACCTGGGTGCCACACTGCAATAAACACATTCAGTGTGAATGGAAATCACACATGCAGGTACACAGCTTACTAATGAAGACCTGATCAAGTAATAAAACAATTTTTATGGGCTTTTACTCTAATACACACCCTCTGCGTGTCTCTCTTCAGCAGCACTTTCTGTCCCAAGGCAGTGAGTAACAGGCAACCGTGGGGTTGAAGTTGTGTGTGTGAGTGGGTGGGAGTTTTGTGGTAATTAAATGGACAGTTTATGCGAATGTGAGCGTGCTTGTGTGTGTAACTTTTGCTGTATGTTGCTGATGGGGATGAGCTGGCTTTTAAATGGGTCGGAAATGAGGCAATTTGCTCCACGGAGAATAATGCTTTCATCTGCGTGAGCTGCAACAGATGTGCTTGATAATTCACAACCCTCCTGTTCGCACACACATTCTGCGTTGCTGTGCAATTGCTGTGTCCTTGTTCTGTCCCCCTTTAAATGTCACCATGTGTGTGCTGGAGCAAAGGCTTGTCATGAGGGGAGAAGGAAGTGTTGTGTTTGTGAGTTTATGTACACCTGATGGTTTTTGTGTTCTTTGGTATTCAGGCCCATTCAAATATGTGCAGTTGAGTGCAGGGGCGCCAGATTTGCAGGATTTCACATTGAGAATCCCAAAAGAATGCCACTGAGACCATCACCCACTCATTAATTAACAAATAAGATGTGCCAAAACTGAATTTGAAATTTGCTCTGTCTCCTGGTTGCATCGAATTGTTTGAACACTTTCTCTGTCGTTTTTAATTTCAAGGTGAATGTTCTTAGGGGAACTCACAATCTGTCAGCTGTCACCTACCATCATTTTGTTTAAATATGATACTTTAGGCCCCATGAATCAAAATTAGAGTTATGTACTAGCTTCATCCATATCTTTTGTTAGCATCTGCAATATCTGTTATTGTAAGGGTGGTGTCATTATAATCATTTTATTTTTTAATGTTACTTCATTTTCATTTGTTTTATTTTTTTGTTTTATTTTGTTTTGGTCTTTATTTTTTGGTCTTCGTTTTTGTTTTATTTGTTGTTTTTTTTGTTTTGTTTGTGTTGTTTTGAGAACTTGTTTGATGCCTACAAAAGGTACTATTTTATTAGAATAAATAAATTGATAAATCCGGTATCCGTTAAAAAAAGAAAACAGCTTCACGTTATGTAACACTTGAAATTAGAAACAACTGTGATGCCATTAGTTAAAATCCATAGTGATGGCAAGTCACAACATTGCTTAGCAACAGCAACAGCCTACAGTTACTATAACTATAAGCCTATACTAGATGCATGCAGCTCAGTAAAATGTCAATGCTGAATCACTTCCATTATAATCAACTAAGCTGTCTACACTGGAAGTGTCCATCTATGACACAGTTTGGTGAGTAAACTATTTTTAAATTATGCTGCAGATATACCACAATATAGCAGGATCCATAATCTCTTGACAATTTCTTTCAATCACTTCTGTAAAGTAACTGAATTATATTGGCTATTTAACAAAAAAGGGATGATCCACTTGATATGTCCCACCCCAAACTTAACATTTCTGTAGTAAGTATGTACACCCAGGAAATAATAGTGGATTTTATGACTTTGAAAGTTGAATTTAAAAGTTGAGTTGCTTTAGAAAGCCTTTATTCCTTTTTAGCTAAGCTACTGTCAACACAAACTAGCTTATTATAGGACAGTCATTTTTAATCATTTGGGGAAGGAAGCACCACACTTGAAAAGATACAGTTCAACAATTCTATCATCACGTACGCCTCTCTCTTTCCCTCTCTTTGCTCTCTCTCGATTTTATTTAAATCAGGAGTGAACTTGAAGGCCAAGAATTATATAATAATAGTAATAACATCAATAAGCGAGCGTTCAGGTTACGTACAGCTGCAGGCGCAGATGTTTGTGTGTAAAATGCCGCCTACACAGCAGAAAAAGCTTTAGAGTGTTTGACTGATATTAACGTCTAAAATTTGTTTTGTGTGGGTCAATTTAAAGTCAGACGGGAATAAAATGATTGAGATTTCTTGGCCTGCCACTCTAAAATTCCCATTGATTAGCAGAACACATTTCAGCAACTTTACATTTTTCAATTTTTGTCCACATGACAGAGCATCATTTTGCAAGATCAAATGAAATTCACTAATCAGAAAACACCACTAAGTCAAAATAGAGCTATGTGCTACGGCTATAGCAACTGCAATATTTTAATAGTTTGTTTTGAATTTCTTTTGTAGTTTTGTTTTGTTTGGTTTGGTTTTAGGTTTTATTTTATTTTATTTTGTTTTGCTTGGTTTGGGGTTTTGGGTTTTATTTTGTTTTGTTTTAGGTTTTATTTTATTTTGTTTTGTTTGGGGTTTTATTTTTTGTTGATTTCTTTGGCTCTGGGTTTTATTTTGTTTTGTTTTAGGTTTTATTTTATTTTGTTTTGTTTTGTTTGGGATTTGTTTCATTTTGTTTTGATAACTTGTTTGATGCAAACCAAAAGGTACTATTTCATATAAATAATCATTATTAATCATATTTTACATTATATAATTATATATAAAATTATAAATATATATATATATATATATATATATATATGTTTTGTTATCAGTAAAAAAAGCACCACATTCTGTAACACTTGAGTTAAACACTTGTGTCATCAGTTGAAATCTACACTCATGCGGCAAGTTCCAACATTTCTTCAGACGTAATTTTCGGTGTACACTCCAGTGTATAGGTGCCCTAAGGGTTGCGCTACTTAATGCATTTTCACTGTGTCCGTTTGAATAAAAAGGTCACAGTCCTATGAGAGCATTGAGAGTACAGTGTGCTTGTATAGAGGGAAGAAAGAAAGAGAAGATGGGGGGTTGCTAGTCAGTGAATACTTGTTTATTTTAAGGTGAACCCAGTGTACCGTATTGATTTTGTGTGTGTATTGAGTATGCGGCTACACAAAGCGAGCGTACTTACGAGTGCGTAGCCGATGACCGCATTACTTAGGCTTGATTGGAGCGGCGAGAAAAGAGTGTGAGGAGCGAAAGGAGGAAAGAGCGAGACTAGGGATGCACCGAATGTTTGGCAACCGAAATTGTTCAGCCGAAAATAGCAAAAAAACCTTACGGTGTTCGGCCGAATTAGCGAAAAGACCGAATAAATTGTACCGAACAATGCCGTGACACGATCAAATAGAGGCGCGCACTAATGCAGCAAACACGTCTGCAGTGTGAAAGTATTTAAAACTGTCAGAGAAAGACGCAAAAATCATTACAAGCACGAAGCACAGACAGCGAGAGACTGCTTAGCGCTGCATCTCATGTCTCCGATGAGAAGAGGAAGAGGTGGTTGTTGCTGGTTACTGTGATGATTGAAATCGCGAAATGGCCTCAAACGATTAGTAAATAAACTGCAGAATGTTATGTTTTCTAATACATGCACGAATTTCATGCATTCAAACAGCGCTTCACGAGCTCACGGCGCCAGGGTTCAAAGTCCAAAGCGAGGAAAATCTGCGCTAAAACACTGTTACTCGTCATTTGCTCAGTAACATTTTTTTTTTATTTTTTAAGACGTGACAATGTGATATGTGCGACAAACATCTTCCCAAATTTGTAATGAGAATCATTTAAATATCTGCCTGCTGTTGTCAACAAAAAGAAGCACTAAGATCTTCCTGTGGGTTTCTGCCAAAATAAAATAAGAAAAAAAAGAGGAAAAAGAAAAAAAAGAAAAAGCAACAACTCCATCAACATTCATAAATGTTAGTATTGTAATTTTACTGTTGTTCTGTAAAATAAAATAAAAAAATAAGACAATAATAATGATAACAATAATTACCCTACAACAGCTCTATACATTTATTATAACATTCACACAAAGTGTTCAAATTGGGATCTGTAATATATTCTAATGTTTTAAAAGAAGTCTCTTCTGCTCAGCAAGGCTGCATTTATTTGTACAGTAAAAAATACATACCTGACTCAAGAAGGGGGTCTCAAAAATGGCCAAAAAATATTATTTTAGTAACTTATTAATTTTAAGTTAAATTGTGTTTTGTTGGTATAATGTAAGATAGAATGTTAAAAAATGTTCAGTGTTAAGTAAATATTTTTAAATTGTTGTTTTGTAATTGATTTTTTTATTTGAAAAGCAGGACAAAACAGTAAAAAGCACATTTTGGCTATTTAATTTATGCAATGGTGAAAAAAATGGCAAAATAGGCCTACGGGGAAAAAAATGCGAAAAACCATGTTCGGTATTCGGCCTTCGGCCCAGTGTTTCATTTTGTTCGGCTTCGGCCAAGAATTTTCATTTCGGTGCATCCCTAAGCGAGACCAGAGGTCAGAATGAATGACAGTGAAGTGGGGATAGACGAACGAACAAAACGGCACCGAGTCCTCCCTAATAAAGACGAATTGAGGTCCGAGTCCAGTCTGATGGTGATTGCGATGGATCGCCGTGGTAACAGGGTGGCGAATACATAATGTTCAAACATCTCCCATAAGAGCAGCAATAATAGCCCCCTGAGTCTGAGGTAACCGGGCCATGACATCACCGGCTCGCACTGCATCGCTACGAAAGCCGCTCTCTTCCAGCTGTTGCCAGGCACCAGTCACCATGGAGATGTAATATAGGCTGGGGTTAAGAGTTAGGGTAATGGACGGGTGGAGGCAGGGGGCTCTTGACTGGTTTTTGTATGTTTATGTGCACGTGTTGCTAAGGTGTCGGCGTTTCAAGGTCAGGTTATGGCAGTGGTCGCATTAATATGCATTAGAGGATGCTAATGGAGGACAACAATAGGAATGTGCATGAGATATTATTAGTAATATTGCACACTTCACCTGATAGACAGAAAGAGAGACCGAGCAAGAGAAAAAATGAGTGAAATACAAGGCAAAGATAAAAGGTAATGACCAAGATAGGCGGTAAATGTGAAGTGAGAGAAACAGAGCGGGAAAGAGTGGTGACCCTCTCTGACTCTAATGGCTGGTCCACAGAAGACTGACACATAGTCTTTTTCCACCCATCTCTCTAATGATGTACCAAAGATGACATATACATAGTCTGTCAGAGCAGAGCTGTGTTATTCCTGTCATTAGCTCTGTAATTTTTAACAAATGAATATTCCTATGTTGTTACTTTAGTTTTATTGTTTCTATGTATTATGTTTATCATAAGTATCGTAAGTTTATATATTTTTTTTCAACAGGGATGATATCATTAAGGGAAAAAAAACATGATTAAAAGAATTAAATTCTGGAAAAGAAACCGCTTATTATTATTTAAACAACTCATATGCCAAATCAAAGTTATGTATGACATGCATAAGCATGAAGGGAAAAAGCAAACCAGAATATGATACCATAGAGAGGAGCCCTGCAGACCCTCATGAATTTGTGTTAAGGTCAATATCTTTCTTAACATATAAGATAATTTCATAATTTTATGACAAGTGTAGCTGAGTTTAAGTTGTAAAAGGCTATGTGGTGTGACTCCCCAAAAACAATATTTGTGAGTGAATAATTCATGATATTTGTAAAATAAATAAATAAATAATAAATTGAGTATTCCAGACCTATGTGCCCTCTAGAAGCTTGCGTTCTGCAAGTGAACGACGCATTATTGTGCCATCCCAAAGAGGCACAAAATCACTTTCACAGACTTTTTCATTCACTGTTCCCACCTGGTGGAATGACCTGCCCTACTCAGTCCGAGCAGCTGAATCCTTAGCCATCTTCAAGAAACGGCTAAAAACACATCTGTTCCATCTTTATTTAACCCTCTAACTCTAGCACTCTCTATTCTACTTCTATTTTATCTGTCTTCTTTTTATAAAAAAAAAAAAAAAACACACCCTTGACCCTCTATCAATTGCATATTTATTCTCTAACTGCTAGTTTTTCTTTAAAAACTAACACTAGCTTTCTTTTTTCTATTCTATCTAATTGTTTCTTTAAAAAAAAAAAAATCTATTTTTCTGTATTCTATCTACTTGTTTTCTTTAAAAAAAAAAACAACCTTGCTATGTGTACTGCGTTAGGCTAACCGAGACATGTCATAGCGCTTGCATGTTGTTGCTCTTTTGTTGGTTTTGATTGCTTCCATTGTCCTCATTTGTAAGTGACTTTGGATAAAAGTGTCTGCTAAATGACTAAATGTAAATGTATCGGTTTTCTAAATGGGTGTTATTGATCTTATTGTGAACAGTTCATCCATGCAAGTTTTTTTGAGCTCATATTTCTTAATAAAAATATTAATTTTCCAGTAAAATGAGAGAAAGACTTCTCTTTGGTGATGTATGCTGGGCTTCTCTAATCATTTAATTTGCTTAAACCCCGCCCCTTTCTTAAAATTGACCCTAAGCTTGAATTTTAAAGTCATGAACTGCCTCTTTTTTTTAATTTTGTACTGTTCTCTGAGGTCCACTTATAATGTTATCAAGATTTTTACATCAAAAAACATAATTTTGAAGTAATAGGTTATTTTCTGTCCAGTTTGAACCCCCCTCATCAAAAAGCTCTGTTTGAATAGGTGTGGCGAATTGTAGCCTACTGCTATGATTGGCTAACACTTGTGTGTTTGACAGCGTACATTCTTCATAGATGGACGCTGTTGTGATTTAGGTTAAAAAATGCATAAATACTGAGTACATATCAAACGATCTGTAATAACAGACAAAGCAATAGTGACCACGTAATAAAAACAGTTGCTCACACTTGTGTGTTGCGACATTACTGTCGGATCCAGTATAGCCGGCACAGCATCATTAGTTTCAGTCTTTCTGAAAATTCTGTGCTGAATTGTGCCTTGTTTGTAAACAAATCTGCGGTAAAATGAAGTGAACAAAGGACCAAGTTTTTAATGACGTGGTCTGGAACTTCATTAAAAATAAACTTCATCCACTCTTTCCTAACTTTTGGATCAGAAGGAAGGCAATGCAAAGACTGTATTTTTCCACAACTTGGCATCTTGTTTTCTTCAGAGACATCTTTATCGTTTGATTTCTGCGTAGATCTGTTTGTTTACCTCTCGTAAACACTACCCGCACAAATCAGTGGGCGGGGATAAACAGGCAGTGATGTAGAAGCAGGCATTGATCTTCTTCTGCGGAGGCAGTGTTTATCCACACTATTACATCATGGAGTGGCACATTCCACAAGCTGTCGTTTTGGCAGACTGGCTTCAATATAAACTGCTTTTAGACTAACAAGAAAGATTAGCGTTCTGCAACTTTCAGGATGTTTTTATAGTACAATAACTTCTTATATGTCAAAAGATCAAGTCAGTTTTGATTTCTCAGTTCATGACCCCTTTAAATCTGCCTCCATTTTTCAGTACATCACCCACATCTCAAAATCTAATCGACAACCAATAGATAGAACCAATTCCCCATCTTACATTTTTTCTTTTTGATAATCCGTTACACTCAGATGGATGTCATAATGCGGAAAAAAAGATCTGTTGCTTCTTTTCATTGAGACTTTAAAGGACACACCAGACTTTCAGAAATATGCTCTTGTCAAGCTAGTATTGAAACTTTTTTGATTATAATGTGATTCTTTAACATGTGTGAAAATAATGGAAACAGTTAGGAAATAAAGAAATGAAAAGTATTCCTGACAGGATTGCAAATAAAAGGATGGAAATAAAGTGCTGAAGTTAATTTAAATGAGGGTGTCAGCTTGAAGGTCATGTAGGTGTATGTGTGTGTACTTTTTGCCTAGTTCAATATTTTTTCTGATATATCAAAGGTATAGTTCACCAAAAATGAAAAATGCATACAGGTTTGGAATAACACGAGGATGAGTAAACGATAACAGAGTTTTCATTTTGGAGTGAACTGTCTCTTTAAGATTTATATGATGGGGGCATTAAAATGCACTGCATAATGAAAATGACCCAGCTGCATTTTTCTTCACCCATTTCTACTTTTCTCCAACTCTCCCACTCCCTCCATTTCCCCTGCTTCGCTTAAGAGTTGAGTAATAAAGCACTTTGTACGTCTCGCTGCTAAACTCCCACAGCATCTGAGTTAGCCTAACATTCATTAAGCAACGCTGCAAATCTTCAGTAGCGCAGCTAAGCAGCCTTTCCTCATTCCACATCCCTAGCTTAGCGATTTTTGAAGCGCTGCCCCTGCTGTGCCTCCACACCTGCCTCTGACAGAGGATTTATAAAGGGACCATCATGCTGTTTTATTAAAGTCCATTAAAGGAAAATGGTGCTAGATCTACTGGGGTCATTTACTGGAGCTCCCCGCACTTCGTTAGTCTAGCCATTATTAAAGAAGCACTCCGAGCCGAGTTCAGATCGTCTCATGCCATTAATATCTCTCCAGTTCTGGTCCACTGACGCAAAATCACGAATATCAAAATGGCCGCCAATGCAACGCTGCCCCCGGGTCATTGTGATCCTCAGGTGCTGATGGAAACATGGATCTTCGAATCGATTCCAGTGTTTAGCGGTTATAATAGAAGCACAAAACTGATCACGGCTCATTGGCAGGTTGCCGTGGGTGTTTAGCGAGTCCCGTGGCATTAGCGTTTGCGCCGTGAGTTATGTACACTTGTCAGTTTAGTTCGTCCTCTTTTATTCATAGCGGATGAGCTAATGGCTCCCAAAGCTTCCTCATAATTAGCATCCTTCCTCAGCTTCGATTATATTAACCACTAATGCACACCGAACATAGACCTGTTAGTGTAATGTTAGCTACTAGCGCTAGTCTTTATTAAAATGTTTGTTTAGGGCTCTTTTAGTGTGTGCCGTTAGAGGCATTTAACTCCCTGCTCTGTCTCAGTCTAGAGTCGTTTATTAAGAGCTTTTTCTCCCAATGCACATTTGTTTTCCTGCAGAAGCTTTTATACAAGTGTTTAAGTGGGACGTTTGTTCCCTTGGGTAGAGAGAGGCGGCGCACACAGGTTACACTGCACAGGTGTGGTGATTTACTACAGAATCCCGCTGCGCTTCAGCAACAACTTCACCCTGCCACAGTCTGTGGTGTGTGTGTGTGTGAGTGTGTGTGTGTTAAGGAATCTGTTGTAGTGTCCCTCTGTCCATGTGTCTGAGCACTGCGCCAAGGATTAGCATTTATTTAGCTCCCTTCCCCTCATTTATTTATTTATTCATTCGTGGGAGTTTTTTTAAGCTAATTAGTTTGTATCCAGGGGAAAACCGTAATTGTGTCCTCAGGGATCAAGGGATGGTGGAGGAAGGGGTGGGGGGGGGTGCAAGTATATGAGATACATCCAGAAGTGTGAGCACAGAAAATGGAGTAAGATTTTGAGAGTAGACGGTGATATAAAAAAATAATAAAGAAAATAAAAAAAATCAGTTTTCTACTCACAATGAAATTTTCCAGGGCTAGTGCCCACTCTCAAACTTTCTGTACATTTCTACCACTAAAAGAAAGTTCCAAAGAAAAAACTGGTTCTGTGCCAGTTTGCAGATTTTACTTCTTTTCCACAATCCATTATTAAATCCCTGATTGCTGATCTAGCAAATCCAAAGAACTTTTTAAACCAGTTAGTGCTAGTTATGTTTAGCTAGTTAGCTAAGCTGCCCAAGGTACTGTATACTTTGCTTTCTAACATGCATTGCTAGCATATGCGTACAGCCGAACACTTAGCCTTCTGAAGTATAGTTCATTTGATAGCATGTGTGAACAGGCGCTCGACACATTCGCTCTCGAAAGTTTAACCTTTGTCCAGTGTCTGTGCTGTTTCTCTCCAGAAAGTTTTGAGAGATAAAAATGTTGTTCTCGTTTAAACTAGAGTTTCATGTATCTCTGAACCTTCTCACACAAGCGTTTGTCAATGTGGGCGTCTGTTGTTGTTGTCTCTGCTTATTGTTTTGTTTTTGTTCTGTCTATTTAATTCTTTTTCGACTGTAAAACAAACGGCCTGGGCCAGTGTTGCCACCTTGTGGAACAACAAATTAGCAGAAGAAAAAAATCAATGCATGTGTGACCTGCATGCATACAGTATATGCAAACAATGCTGATGATAATATTTACGTCACATGTACTAGTACCCTAGCGTTTACGCAAAAACCGAAGTATACTTTGGGCTTTAGCTTGCTAACTGAATGCTAACTGAAAGCACAAAAAAGGTAAATGTTTAAAGGGATAGTACACCCAAAAATGAAAATTCTGTCACTAATTACTCATCCTCATGTCGTTCCAAACCCGTAAGACCTTTGTTCATCTTCGGAACACAAATTAAGATATTTTTGACGAGAGCTTTCCAGCCCTGCATAGACTGCAACACAACTACCACATTTAAGGCCCAGAAACGTAGTAATGACATTGTTAAAATAGTCTGTGACATCAGTGGTACAACCTTAATTTTATGAAGCTACGAGAATACATTTTGTGCGCAGAGAAAACAAAAATAATGACTTTATTCAATGATTTCTTCTCTTCCGGGTCAGTCTCCACTGTCATTCACAACAGTACCACGACGCATTTGTTTTCTTTGTGCACAAAAAGTATTTTCGTAGCTTCGTAAAATTACAAAATTAACAAACCACTGATGTCACATGGACTATTTTAACGATGTTCTTACTACGTTTCTGGGCCTTGAACGTAATAGTTGCATTGCTGTCTATGGAGGGTCAGAGAGCTCTCAGATTTCGTCAAAAATATCTTAATTTGTGTTCCGAAGTAAATAAACTAAATAAACTGCAAAATGATTTGATCAGTTCTAACCAGGCCCCAAATAGCGTTCTTGCAGCCAATGGAATGGTTTTTGGGTGGCAGGTAATGTTTTGTCACTGGATTAAGTTTTTTAAGTAACAGCAACAGTTTGGCTAGCTAGCTAATGTGCTAACGCTTGTAATGAGGAATAGTTCTCAACAGTACAACACAACAATGCCTGATAGCAGAATTTCTCATACCCTTTTTCCATTTCGATGGAAAGGGGGTATGAGGAAAAAGATAGAGATTGAAATATAGAGTTGTGGAAATTGTGTAGACAGTGGAAGATGAGACGATGTTGAGGCATTACAGTGTAGCTTTGGGTACGGTGTGTTTCAGGTGATTTGCTTCTGCAGAGCTGCTTGTGTTGAGATTGAATTGTTTGTCAGAGATGTCAACCTTCGCTGTGAATTTAGCTAACAGTGCGTTTTCACAGACAGCATTCTTACATCATTTACTTTCACATTCAGTTTGTGTAAGCGCACTAGAGAGAGAGAGCAAGCGTGAGCGAGGGATGATGGCACTGGAGTGATAGAGTGCTTTGGCAGTCACAGATAGGGGAGAATTACAGTGAAATGAAACTGAATAGCGACAGGGGTGATGAATATTATTCCTCCACTGGGGAGTTTTTACCTCCTGTCAATCATTGTATTAATCTCAAACCTTCCCTCCTCTCTCACATCCCACACTCATGCGTGTTTTGTCCATCACTCAAAATATCTCTTTCATGTGCTCAATTCTCCATCCTCAAATATTCATCCAATATCCTAAACCAGGCATTTAGGCAGACATCACTTCTGCTTATTTTCAGATGCTTTTTATAAAACACATAATTTAGTCTCAGAAAGAAATGCTTTAAGCTGTGATATAGCCTTGGAGACTAGCTGAAATCCATGCTCTATGCTTTCATGCTTTTATTTTTTACATTTATTATTTAATATAAAATAAGTACTGTTCATTTTTTTTTAAATGTAATGTATAATATAAAATAATGGTTCTCTTTTTGTAATGTATATATTAGACAATCCATTTTTAAGTTTATTTGAAAAAAAGTGTTAATGGCATATTCAGACATGGGGTATGTTAATCTGCCAAGTTGATTAGTAACAGTAAACAGCCTTTGTGTAGGTTAATGAAAAGTATTACTCAGCAGAAGAGTGTTTTATTATGATTATTACTGTTAATAAATGTAATAATTGTTGAACATATTGCTATCTCTTTACTGTTCTATAAAAGAGCAATAAGCCAGACAGTGCATTTCAGTTTTTTTTTTTTTCATAGTTAAAGCGTTCTGTGTCATGCCTAACAACACCCCATAGTAAAATCACTGCAGTGCGTTGCATCTTATGGCTTATTGATATCATTTTTCTTCAGCGACTCTTTTCGGGTATCCTACTCCATTTTCTTCTTTCTTTCTGACTTAGTTTCTCATATTTATGTTTATACTTAGATGGTTGACAATGCTGTTCAGGGTTGTAGACTGTGCCTGTCCATTCAGAAGCTTTATTGAAGCATCAAGATGAGCAGAAATGAACAGTTGAATCGCTCAGCCTTGATCATGTTCAGTTTCCAAACAGCCAGAGCTCTGTTTTTTTTCCACTAAACTTGGAGCCCTATGTAAGAATGGGCATGTTATTGATTTCTATTGTAGACGTGTTTCATTGGGACTTCTGTATTATTGTGCCTACAAGGACAGTCTCCACAGTGAGGAGGTTTCATATTCATCTATTTATTTCATATCAAATCCCACTGTCTAACTAAACATCTTTCCTTTCATCTGTCTTTATTCAATATCCACTTAGGCTGGGCATACTCTCTCATAGGAACACACTCTCTTAAGCCCTGTTCACACTAGTTTCCAGGATGCTGAATAAACAACAAAATGTCTGGTCTACGTTTCAGCTTATTTTGGCCAAGGACCATCCACTAATGGAGGAGGAAAACATCTGATTGGCATTCATATTGCTCAAGCAGTAGTGCTTGTTACTAGGCCATGGGTTTGATTTCCAGGGAATGCAAAAAAAAAAAAATGCTGATAAAATATTTACCCATTTTTATTTTATTTTATTTATTTATTTTTTCATACTGTATAAGTCGGCCAATATGATTACCAAGTTGAGTAAACACATAGGTGTGACAGGTGTTTATATGCAACGTCTGTATCCAACAGATACAGGTGCAGTGTTATCTTAGTATTATTTATATACTATTTTAGTTTTTATTAATATTTTGAATTAGCTATTATTTTTATATTTTTGGTTTTCATTTTAATTTGAATAATTTTGTTTTGTGCTTTTGTACTTATTATTATAGCTGTTTATAGCTGTTTCTTTTTGGCTGATAGCTGATGCTGATAGAGATATACATTTCCTGTTGTTTTGAAACAACACCAAGTCTCTCCTGTGTCGAAATGATAAAGTATTTTAAATTTTGGTTAGTTTTTAGAAAAAACATATTTGTTAGAACTAATAAACATTATTAAAGTTCTTTTTTTTTATTAGAGTAAAATAGCTATAATAAAATTAATCTCTGCTGTTTTTTATTATTATTTTCAGGCAGATGCAGTTGAAACCTTAATATTCTGTTTGTGGATTTAACATTAATAGATGGTCTAAAGCAAAATCTTTTAGAGCTCCTTGTATTTAAGTTTTCATAATCCTTTTGAAAAAAAAAATATTACGTATTAATGAATAAATCTATATATTAAATTATTTAATTTACAAGTGTCATGTTTGTGATTTTTATTAATATAAGTCTATAGATTCTGCCCTTTAAATCAAAACAGACTCGTGATTTTATGACATCAATTACTGCTTTATTTATTCAGAAACACAAGTACCTTAATGTTATCTGTGTTTACCAGACGATTCATTCAGGCAAAAGCTCGCTTTAAGAATAACCACACTGCTGACATGATCTTATCGCTAGCACAGCCTGAGCACATGTGAGCTATTTATTTTATCGGCAAGGCATACTGGCATTATTTCTTTTTAAAGAAATATTTAGGGATGCGTGATATTATCGGAATGTTATCGGAATTAGCTGATCAAGGCTTAAAATGTAAACATTGGCCGATTCCGATAACTTTCCAATAGGGCTGGGCGATATATCGAACGATATGATCATGCGCATCTCGTCAGTAAAGCCGGTTCCGTGATTAGCGGTAAATCTCCATCACCTGCTTTCAAACGGAGCGGCAGTTAACACACAGAGCCGAAGTTCACTGACAAGCTACACAATATCGCGTTCATCATCGAAGCCGATTTATCTGCGATAATGAACTCAATATTGCGTAGCTTGTCAGTGATCTACGGCTCCGTGTATTAAATGCCGCTCCGTTTGAAAGCAGGTGATGGAGATTTACCGCTAATCACGGAACCGGCTTTACTGACGAGATGCGCATGATCATATCGTTCGATATATCGCCCAGCCCTACTTTCCAATAATATTGTGCATCCCTAAATATTTCTATTTAAATTTATTTCATTTAAATTTTATTTAAATTAACTAAACTGTCTTCAGTTGTTTTAGTAAGGAGTAACAACAACGATCAGGTGGCAGAACACTGCTCATTTGCATAAAGTTTTGTTCTTAACTTTGCTGCATCATTAGTGGTTGTTTTGCCAGAAATCTCTAACTTCCTGTCACTTTGTCAACGCGACGCCCCTTTACTGTCTCTGCATCTCTCCTCATGTCCACTCTCTCAGTGCAGACACCTGTCTGTTTTCATAAAGCTCTCTCTGTTTCCAGCTAGCCTCTCTCTCTTTCTTTCTCAATCATTTTCTCCCTTTTTTGCTGTTTCCTTTCTCTTCTTGATGGCTTGAAGGAGTCACACAGAAAGAAATATAATCATTGTGTACAGATATAAACACATACATACAAGCACCTAGAGAACTGAAAACATACGTGCACTCACGGCCCAGCATGCACTTCAGCATATTAAATAAGTAGTTGTAGGGCTGCTTTGCATTCCGCTTGTTTTTCTCATTTCAGTAGTGCTTGTTGTGGAGCTGTTCAGTAACTCACGTGCTTAACGTAAACTACCGTGATGAAGATTACACAATAATCAGCCTCCTTCAGCCATCCCTCTTGAACACCTGAAGTGGTCAGCGACTTGACAGCGAAGCTGCTTCCTGTTTGTAAACGCTTCGAAAGGACCAAACGCATTAGTCACCCCTCTCACGCGTCTGCCTGCATTTATCGGCAAAGGGGCTTAACTGAAATCCTTGTCTTAAAAAAACAGCCAGCATTTCATTAGTCACCTAAATGCACACAAAATATTTCAAAATGACAAATTCAAAACGTGTAACTAATTTCACAGCTGCTTGAGGTAGTCTCTGGAGTGATATGCCAGCGTGTGCGCGCATATGTGTGTGTGTGTGTTTGTGTGTCTCTGCGGAGCTGGAATGCAAATGACGGAATTGGCTGTATCTCCTGTAGAAGGGAAGTAAGTCGTTTTGTAGCAGCTGTGTTTGGAGCTTCTGGGGGAAAAAAGGGACGGACTACCTCAGTCTTGGGACAAAACGCTAGGGTTTGTGTGTGTAACTCTGAGACAAAGTGAGAAATGATGGGAAAATTAGTCAAAAGAGTTGTGACATGACCAGAAGTGTAAAGCGAAAGCAGGTTAAAAAGCCCAACATTTGAATTTGACGGGAAATAAATGATTCAGCCAACTTTTGATAGATTTTTTATGAGCTAAACGCTTTCATAAGTCTGCCTGGAAAATAAAAGAGAAAAGGACTTAAGAGAAAGAGTGTATGACAGGAATTAAAAATAAATAGCGTGTCACACTGGGCGAGAGAATGGAAAAGCTGGGGGTCAGAGTAAAGAGCGATGGCGGGGGTTACACCAACCCCTTTATTGTCAAAGTCAAATGCGGCTGGTTGCTGTGACAGCATGCAAATGAGATGCAAACGAGTGGAACATTTGGGAGGAGGGATGGTTGTCAGGGTGATGTTGTCATGGCGACCCCCAGTGATGCACAACGGAAGAACACAAACAGGCAGGAGGGCTGCGCAGGGGACGGCTAGAGTCATATTAAAAGAAAGCGGTTGGAGATGAAGAGATTATGGAGCAAAGCGCTGGACAGGGGGCATATTGGAGGGTGGGATGTAATGGGATAAGAATATAACATTAGGGATTTGGGAGGGGGTAAGGGCTGGGAAAGAGTGATTTCTTCATCTGTTCCAACACTTTTCCTTGCTTCACTCTTTCTTTTACGGTGATGTTATCACACTGTTTTAGGTCAGCGGCTGATGGGGGACATAACAAACTCTGAAGGCAGAGGGAAAGACAGGTGGAAGAGAGAGAGAACAGGGCTTTATTCTGCTGGCTGAGAGAAATTGAGTTGTGAAACGAATGTGTTAGGATTATGACAGATGAGGGAAAAAACTCTGTGCTCTGAGAGAAACTTTCTGTGAGAAGTGATGCCAAAATTTCAGTAGGCGATACCAAATAGATAAAAGATTTCAAAAATGAAACTGAAATGTAGTAATATGTTTGAGAATAAAAAAGTGTTTTTCTATGAAATTTGGTTCCCCTTGGTCCTTCGTTTTAGGCTTTTCACAAGAATAATGTCAAAAGAGTAATGAGAATAATATCATAATATACTGTATCAATATCATGGTATTGTACGACTTTCTTATAGGGCTGTGAATTTTAATCTCAATTTTGAATTCAGCTTCTCTTGAATAATTAAGCATAATTGTCTACATTTTTTGCACACTGGCTGTTTATCCGAGAAAAAAAAAATTCCCATTTGATATTTTCGTTATCTTGCGTTAGCAAGTTTTCACAAGCTTTCATGCTTTGGGTTGCCAGATGTCAAGAGTTTAAATTCCCCAATCAGAGCTTTTCTCTTACATGGATATATTAAAGAGAATAATATATCTGTCACAATCCCAGGAGTCAAGGAAGCCAGGAATGAGGAGACGAGGAAACACGGAGAATTCACAAAACTAGAGTCTTTAATATCCAACAGGGTTACATGGAGCACAGGCAGGGAAGACACTCACGGAATGACCATCAAGACCGGACCTTAAATACACAGGACAATCAGGGCAGAAGACTAGACACACCTGGAATCAAATCAAACAATCAATGAGGGAGAAACTGGGTCATGGAACACATGGGGAGCAAAAACACAGCAAAACAGTCCAGGGGCGTGACAATATCAACCAATATTCAAACATGAATATTGACTGTATTGTTTGCGTCTAAGCTGAATAAATGTTCTTATGCAACTTCTGTGGCATAATGCATCTTTTTTGTTGATTTAATAGGAAAATGATAACAATGTATTATTATTATGAATTTCACTGTTTTAGCTATGATAGAAGATTCTTAAGTTTTACAAGTTTTTAGAATATAGAGATTGTTAATTTGATATGATAAATGTAATAAATCAGAAAACTACATGAGGCGAAATAAACCCTGCATAGCAATTTAAGGTCTTAATAATCGTGATTATAATTTTTGAGAAAAAAAAAATTGTGATTATCAGTTGAACCATTATCAAAAAGCCCATACTTTTTGGATTATTTTCAGAATATTATGACTGTTATATTCTTAAAATCTTAGTATTTTAGCTTGGCATTAAAATGTGGTCGTGAATTCTCAATGCAGTAAACACTGTTCTAATTGCAAGTATTCAATTAAACTTTACAAAAAAAAATTACATTTTGTAGTCTAAATCAAATGCGGATCTGATATTTTGACAAGTCTGCAATTTTCATTTTATTCTTTTCCCCCACTTTTGATATTTACATACCTAATATGTTTACATTAGGGCCTTGCTAGACTGACTGAAGTCGGTATTTTGTATTAGCAATACTGCAAAAAATACCAATGTCTCTACACATCTGTCAACTTGGTTACCGCCATGTTTCCCATCCTTAGAGAGCACATTCACAGCTACAGAATGAGCAGCGATGTGACAGGGGCACATGTGAACCAATCACGCAGAGAGGCATTATGGGATAGGGGAGAGGTGACTGGATGTCTGTGTTTTACAAATTGCCACTAAAAACGACACTGGCAAAGGTTGAGCGAGAGTTGTACAAAACGGAATGAGAGAGAGAGAGAAAGCGTCGAAGAGAGTACAGATTGCTCACAGCAAGAGATGTTCTCTTTGCACTCCAGATCGCAGCGCGGGTGTGTAGCTGCCTCTCCGGCGGGCATCCCGCTGCCCGGTCCATCCCCGACACCACGCGTGGGCAACGGCACTTTATCACCAGCGCACGCACACGTGCTTGCCGAGTCTCAGCTTGCTGATGGTTCCGCTCCAGCCCCCCTGCTATCTCTCTGCAACCGAAAAACCCATCTAGCGGTATTGGCAATGCACAACTCTATTCATTAAACAAAACAACTCAGACTCAGAGAGAATGAATCACAGCCTAACTACCGTGAGAGGTGAGGAATCACACTGTAAACCGAGCGTGCGAGTGCTCCCTTTGGCCATCTGCGTGCCGGAGACGGGCTGAAGCCCCGCTGTGGCGGCTGACAGGTCATGGAGGCCACATATCACCTGGCACTAACAACCAGCCAGGTTAAACAAAGACTCGAATCCAACCAGTTCCCTCCTGACGACTTGAAAACATACCGGCAGCATCTCCCGTACAGTGTGTGCTGTCTTTTTTTATCTCTCTCCCAGTTTGTCACCAGCTTTTCCCGATTGCTTTTGTCCTCCGAGCCTGTTTCCTCTTCTTGGCTCTTGCCGTTTCGTTTGTTCCCTACCAGAACGGATCTGGAGAGCTGACCGGGGGGCTTGGCGAACCGGCAGAGGAGCCGCTGGCTCTCTAAACACTCTTCACACTCTCTGAGATTAGAAGGCTAATCAGGAAGCCCTCTCTCAGGCACCTGCGAGCCCCCTCCGGTAGTTTGGGTTGTTGTTGTTAGTTAGCACCACATTAGGGGAAGTTAACTGCAATTACATTCGCCTGCCTGCGGGGGTCAGCCAGGTTGCTCCTCATTAACTCCAACTTCTTTCAGTTGTTTTTCCTCTCTCCTGCTTCTTTCTCACTCTTTTCTCTTTCTAGGTCACATCAGAGACAACAATTAGGGGGAAAGAATAGGAGAGGGCTGGGAGGAGAGGAGAAGCGGTTTTTTTTTTGTGCGGCTTATTGCGGGCGAACACAATGGCGTCAGTGTGCTGGAGACCCGAGAAAGACTTTCACCAGTCACCCGAGTGTGGGGCAGCGTGTTTATTCATCTTTTCCTGGGCGGTCGAGAGCTTTTGAATGGATGGAAAGAGTGTGGGAGTGCGGTTATAAAGGAGAAATATGTCTCACATTTTGAGCTTTATTTCTTCGCGTCGTCTTGTCTATGTATGTGGGAGTATGTGTGATGTATAATTGTTGTACTGTATGTGTGAATGCCTGGCAGGACAGAGAACAATATAAACAATTTGGGCCTGACATCATCAGCAAGCTGCTTGTCAGAATAATCGAGACGCTTCAGATGCTTTCAGACGTAAAGGCTATGTGCCAACAAACAGACACTCACTGTGAACACAACACAAATGCAAATATCATTGATCACAGAGTCAGAGAGACAGAAACTAGAGACACAAACACACTTGATTATTCATCTCCTTCAACTCTGGATAGTGACTCAACAATTACTCATCGGTGAGACACCAAATGTTGACGTGTTTTCGACTCCCTGTTGTTGTTCATTCAAGACGGAGCCTCTCGGCTAAGCTACTGACCATCTTAAATGACCAGTTGAAATTGTCGTAGTGCTGTTTTGTCGTAGTGCGCTTACTTGTAGCAGACTGGCATCATTCATCTGAGACCGGTTGAGACGGTAAATTGAAGCTGTCTTTTTGCATTTTTTTGTGTTCTGTCTTTCTTCGCCAGCTGTGAGCACTCGTGATGGCATGATAAATGATAAATACACAGTTCAGCAACTCTTCAAAGAGCTGAGTAGTAAAGCTCAAGATGGTCTCCACTCAGCCTTCCCTGATGAAAAGACAAACATATCTAGTCACAAGCATCTGTTGTGGTTTGTATTCTGGACCCCAGATTTGGATACTGGTGTGTTGGTTAGTGATAGACCGATAATTCAGCCAGGCTGATTTTTGGCCCTTGTAGGACTACCAGAAGTGGTCCTTCTGCTTAATGTCATTTCCAAAATCTACTGACAACCTTGCCAATGGATAATACACATTTTCTGTTTGCAAAAAAATGTTTTAAATTTAAATGTAGTATGAGTATGTGTATGTATGTGTATACACAATACATATATATATACATAATAAAAATCCAAAATGTTAAAGTTTTATATATAATATAAACTATGATATATAAACTATGAACTCTCTCTCTCTAAATATATACATACACAAATAAAATATAGAGTAATTAGAGTAATTATTAACATTAAAATTAATTTATACTATATATATATATATATATATATATATATATATATGTGTGTGTAATTGTGTGTGTGTATATATATATATATATATATATATATATAGTAAATTTTTGATTATTTTACTATTATAGAATATAATATAGAATATAAAATAATTCTACACATATAAAGTAAAAATATAATAAAATATTATTTATATATAATGAACTATGAACTCTCTCTCTCTCTCTCTCTCTATATATATATATATATACACACATATTACTAAAATAAACAAAGTTATAATATTAATACTGAAATACAAAATTTAAATTAACATGTATATATGTACATAAAGTAATAATAATATAAAATATAAAAATAAAGTTTAATTTAGAAATGGACACAAAATAATATTTCTAATTATAGAGATTAGCATCTGCCATTATAAAAACCTAAAAAAGTGCATAACCACCAAGACTTCAACCAACTTTACCACAAACCAACTAAGAGTCAACCAGCTTCACCACAATGACCTTACTGGTCAACCAGCATTGCTATTTCAACTTTGTAGGTGAACACCACTGACATCCACCAGCTAGACACTAACCAGCAAGAAAATTCATTCTGGTCTAGTCTGGTCTTGTCAGCAGCATTCATGCACAGTGCCTCATTTCTCCTTGGCTTAATCTCACTCTTACCCTATTCCTAATGGATGTCTCCCCCCTCACATCCACCTCTCTTTCCGGAGTGCGGTATCATTACTGTAGCTCCATATGAGTTTTCATTGACAATCGGTTGCTGGGTTCAGCAATAACACTAGTAACAGTTCTGGGCTCCTGAGGGCCCCAGTCTGAGTTTGAGAGTGTGTGTTAAGCAGTATTGATTGTGCACAGAGACGAGCGAGCGTATTTCACATCCTGCTGTGATTTCTCTGCCCCTGGTGCTCTTTGTCGTAGATATATGAGGTCCTGTAAAGGTGCTGATGTGAAGCCTGACGTGTAATTCAAAATTTCTGTGGCTCTGCGCACGGTCTGCTGTTCAGGAAATCTATATATATGTATCTGTTCGGGTCATGAGATAAAAAGTTGGTGTGGGTGAGCATGTGCTGTTGTGTGTGTTTCTACCTTGTCACCTCCTACCAGCTGCTGTCTTTCTATTTTTCTTTCGCTGTCCTCTGCCTGAACTCGGCCGCTCAGCATCGCCACTGTCTGACACCTCAGCCATACTAATGACAGCGAGGTGATAGAGAGAACGACAGCGGGGGGAGCGATGGAATAAACCGGAAGGAGAGGAGAAGACAGCACATTATCATGAAATTATGTTTACGTTGCAGATAGAGGAAAGTTAGATAAACTTTTATATAGAGAAAGACCAGGGCTAGTTGTCATACAGGGAATTTGTCATACGTTTTTATAACATAAGTGTGCATTTTCTCAAGCAGTGCTTTTGTATGATGGTTTTGAACATCTAGTTCAAAATCCATTTAAATTAGAATCATTTTCTTGTCCAAAACTTTAATTTTATTATAGTACTTTGCAGTTGTTGCTTAGATGAACACTCAATCTTATAGTTTTCAATCTTATACAGGTCCTTCTCAAAAAATTAGCATATTGTGATAAAGTTCATTATTTTCTGTAATGTACTGATAAACATTAGACTTTCATATATTTTAGATTCATTACACACAACTGAAGTAGTTCAAGCCTTTTATTGTTTTAATATTGATGATTTTGGCATACAGCTCATGAAAACCCAAAATTCCTATCTCAAAAAATTAGCATATTTCATCCGACCAATAAAAGAAAAGTTTTTAATACAAAAAAAGTCAACCTTCAAATAATTATGTTCAGTTATGCACTCAATACTTGGTCGGGAATCCTTTTGCAGAAATGACTGCTTCAATGCGGCGTGGCATGGAGGCAATCAGCCTGTGGCACTGCTGAGGTGTTATGAGGCCCAGGATGCTTCGATAGCGCGGCCTTAAGCTCATCCAGAGTGTTGGGTCTTGCGTCTCTCAACTTTCTCTCTTCACAATATCCCACAGATTCTCTGTGGTTCAGGTCATGAGAGTTGGCAGGCCAATTTAGCACAGTAATACCATGGTCCGTAAACCAGGTACTGGTAGCTTTTGCACTGTGAGCAGGTGCCAGGTCGTGCTGAAAAATGAAATCTTCATCTCCATAAAGCTTTTCAGCAGATGGAAGCATGAAGTGCTCCAAAATCTCCTGATTGCTAGCTGCATTGACCCTGCCCTTGATAAAACACAGTGGACCAACACCAGCAGCTGACATGGCACCCCAGACCATCACTGACTGTGGGTACTTGACACTGGACTTCAGGCATTTTGGCATTTCCCAATCCCCAGTCTTCCTCCAGACTCTGGCACCTTGATTTCCGAATGACATGCAAAATTTGCTTTCATCCGAAAAAAGTACTTTGGACCACTGAGCAACAGTCCAGTGCTGCTTCTCTGTAGCCCAGGTCAGGCGCTTCTGCCGCTGTTTCTGGTTCAAAAGTGGCTTGACCTGGGGAATGCGGCACCTGTAGCCCATTTCCTGCACACGCCTGTACACGGTGGCTCTGGATGTTTCTACTCCAGACTCAGTCCACTGCTTCCGCAGGTCCCCCAAGGTCTGGAATCGGTCCTTCTCCACAATCTTCCTCAGCGTCCGGTCACCTCTTCGTCAGTGCAGCGTTTTCTGCCACACTTTTTCCTTCCCACAGACTTCCCACTGAGGTGCCTTGATACAGCACTCTGGGAACAGCCTATTCGTTCAGAAATTTCTTTCTGTGTCTTACCCTCTTGTTGGAGGGTGTCATCATCAATGATGGCCTTCTGGACAGCAGTCAGGTCAAGCAGTCTTACCCATGATTGCGGTTTTGAGTAATGAACCAGGCTGGGAGTTTTTAAAAGCCTCAGGAATCTTTTGCAGGTGTTTAGAGTTAATTAGTTGATTCAGATGATTAGGTTAATAGCTCGTTTAGAGAACCTTTTCATGATATGCTAATTTTTTGAGATAGGAATTTTGGGTTTTCATGAGCTGTATGCCAAAATCATCAATATTAAAACAATAAAAGGCTTGAACTACTTCAGTTGTGTGTAATGAATCTAAAATATATGAAAGTCTAATGTTTATCAGTACATTACAGAAAATAATGAACTTTATCACAATATGCTAATTTTTTGAGAAGGACCTGTATAACACTTAATTTAAACTTTAGCAGATCTCAAAATGATGCATTCTGCATTCACTTTATGTAATATAATTTGAAATGATTTTAATGTTTTTATTAAAATTTATTGAGACAAAATAGTGTAGAATAGCAGACGTTATTAGTTACTTGACCACAATATGTAGAATTATCAGGTTATTGTTATCATCCTAAATGTTATCAGAGCATCCGTAGTAATTTTTCTTAATTATCGGGTTGACAATTCAATTTTCTATATTTAATTTTAAATGAGGTGTTTTGTGATCTTTCTTACTCTTTATATTTTGCTGAAAACCCTGTTTAATGGGCAGTTTAATTGTGACAACTTACCCCATGCATACTGAATTGTTGGGAAAAGTAAAAAATTCAAGGAAACATGATGATCAAGATGAGATTTTTTATTTTTCTCAACTGTTGCCATAATGATTGTCTTAGTAGAACTACTTTTTGTCAATTTGAATTTGTTTGTTCACTAAATGCAAAATGCCTCATTCAGTCAAAGCACTGATTTAAATTTCCTTTCCATCAAATATTTTAGTTGTAACCCAATAAATTAAGAGAGTATTTTGTTGGCGTGTATATATAGGGCCAGTTTTACTAACAGCTCGCACCAGCACAAACCGTCTTTTGGCGTTAAAATAGTACTGTCAGGATTTACTAAAGGCACACAGTCACGAATTAGCACTGAAAAGGTGTGGACACAGTTATTTTTGCGCGTATCCTTATTGAATATGCATTTGTAGGAGTTTCCCTTTAAGACGCAAAATTTATGGGAAGAGAGTATTCAAATGAATCACGCAACAAGATTTACTAATGTTTGCGCTCATCAAATTACTGGTATTTGCGCCATTATTTAACACCCAAAAATGTCTTAAACTATTTTGCGCTTGAAATGGCTGCAATTATTGTTGCTAGGAGGTAGAAGGGAGAGGATTATGGAAATTGGAGAGGGTTTTGGAATTGCGCTCTTTCGCTAATTTGCCCTGTTTAGTAAAACTGGCCCATAGTTTTATAGAATGCTTAATATGTGAAGTTCGTTATGACGTTGTTTCTGAAGAATCAGCCATCTTATATCTGTACAACTTTTTAAAACTATATCCCAAAGGCTTCAACACAAACCTCAAGAATGGTAACACATGTAAAAGATGAGCTCTTAACATCACAACACAACAAATAACTAATTATAATGACAAAACAACACAGGTTTAAATAAACTCGGCAAACAGCAACACAACAATCCTGTAACATTAACAGCGTTATTTATTCATGCTGCAATGCATGTTGGGAACTCAAAACATTCCAGCAGTATTGTTCAATATGAAATTCTTTGTCCAGACAACTGTGTTTGACAGCATTTGGGGTTTTTAAGTAGTTTCAAGTAATTCACATACATTAGTATTTGTGACTCAAAAGGTCCTGTCAACTGGAAAATATGTAGTTGCTGCTTTTTTTTTTTTTTACAGTGCAGTTTAACAACATGTCCCGTTATTAGGGCATGTTGCCACAAAAGTCCAATGCATGTTCAATGACCTGAATCTGTCCTGGATGACGTTGTTGGAAATGTTAAACAGCTATTTTGCAGCCAAGATGTTAATGTTTGTGCCTATACACAGACACTGACCTTCAAAACTAAACCTACCTTGAGAAGTATCCACTGGAGTAAAAAGTGACACCAAACCCCTGTGTGTCCCCAAGGACACTTCTCTCGCTGTATTCCTTGAAGAAATAAGCGAAAAAAGAATAAGGGATGAAATGTGTTATAGATTATACCCAGAGCCCTTGTATTTTCTGATCACAGTGGAACGACTCGGGGGACCGTCTCACCTGATTGGCCGAGAGTGCTGGTGTGTGGCCGGAGCACAGAGGCGTGTGCGCCCGCTGATAGGCAGTTGCTTGGCGACTGTGTGCTTTATGCTGAATGACATTACAGGCTGTGATTGATGCAGCCAGTGCCCAGCTGTGCATGAAGAAAGGAGAGAAAGAGTGAGAGAGAAATGAGCAGACAAATGAGGAGAGAGAGAGAGAGAGGGGGAGCAAGGATTTGTCCGCCTGGCTCATGCTAGTAGAAGAGGTGTAATAACTATAATTACAGCACAATTTAACGCATTAAACAAAGAGATTGATGCCACACCTACAGCTAGAAGCTTGTTTGAATCTGTGAGTGTGTGTACATGAATAGAAATGTACGTGTGTGCTAATATAATAATAAAAAAACATAATGAAAGCATCTAAAAATAATGTGTTTATGAGTTTAAATTTGCACATAGGCACTTTTTATATACAGAAAAACGTTTTTTTGGCAAATGGGACGAACAAATTAAAGCGTTCATTAGCGTGTGTGTAATAATAGTTTGGAGCTCTATATGTAGAAGCAAGCTAATGAGCCCTGTGATTAATACACACAAACATAGACACAAAAATAGAAGTCTTTGGTGCAAAGAGATGCGCACAGCTGAAACGTAAGGATAGTAGCACAGAAGGAGAGATGTAGCGTGTGTGTTTGTGTGTGTAGGTGGGAGATAATAATGCTTTTGAACAGCCAAGATGTTCTGTGTTCTTGGCTGCTGACTATCTGATAGCAACAGCTTGAGTCTGACATGAAGCTCTGTAGTAAAAAATACGAGTGCATTATTTATCAAAAAGCACCTGTATGCTGAGGTCACCTTGCCCAGAAACTGTCCACTTCCTGTTAATGATGAAGGGATGATGAAACTTTAAAAAAGCTGGATTCAGAAGAGTTTAGTTCAGTGTGTGACATGCAAATACTTTTTGGCACAGTTTAATGTGTGAGGCCAGAAATCTTCAGTATTTATGAGACTATATTTGTTCATCAAATAATTGTACAATAAAAATAAATAACTGTACAAATGTACTTTAATACAGGTATGTTGTGATGTCTGCTGTACTGAAGGCTGCAGTTCCCCGTGCTCATCTACTGTTTTATTATGAATTGTTTTACGGTTTACGGTGTTATTTGCGATGGTGGTGTACTTTTGAGTTATGTGTTAGGTGATGTTGGCGTAGATCGCATCTCTGTCTTTAAATTTGCGGTTGAATGTCACCTTGTGCTTTGTGTACATCATTGCTCTAGAGAGTTTTCATCTCTTGGGATGTTGTCAGCCTGACAAATGTGTCCCCAATAGTTCAACTACAATAGTCTAACTGTGATTTCTGTGCTCAGGTTTAACATTATTGGTGTGAGAGAGGTGTTCACTCAAAAAGCATGACCAGATCTTTGCATTATGTAGAGCGGTTTCACACAGGATTGCAGTGAGTTTACAATACGTTACAATTCAAAATTTTGGGGTCCATTTTTTTTAAAAAGAACTTAATTTATTGAGCAAGGATGCATTAATTTGACCAAAAGTGACAGTGAAGACATTTATAATATAAAAAGTTATAATTATGCTGTTCTTTTGAACTTCATGAAAAAAACGTATCATGAATTCCACAAAAATATTAAGCAGCACAACTGTTTTCAACATTTATTATATTAGGAGATGTTTCTTGATCAGCAAATCAGCATATTATATAAAATTATTATATTATAGAATATATTATATAATTATATATTATATTATAATGATTTCTGAAGTATCATGTGACCCTGAAGACTGTAGTAATAGCTGCCGAAAAATCAGCTTTGCCATCTCAGGAATAAATTATATTTTAAAATACATTTAAGTAGAAAAGTTACTAAATTGTAATAATGTTTCTAAATATTACTGTTTGTACTGTATTTTTGATTTTGAATACTTGTAGCCTTGGTAATCTACATTAAATATATGTAAATATATCTTCTTTTATGATCAACATAAGAAAAATACAGTTTTGCAACATAATAATTGAATAATAATTGTAGCCTTGGTGAGCATGAGACACTTCTTTCAAAAATATCCCTCACCACAAAAAGTTCTGAACATTAGATTGTATACAACAGATATGATACAGTTACTTTAACCTTGTAGACATGCTTTTTTTCTCATTATTTCCAAACCATTAGTATATTTCAGCAGCTTCAGTGGGCGAACTAGATGTCAGTCTGGATAAACTAATGCCACAGGTAGAGACAGACCCACTCATACACACACAAACACACACACACACACACACACACAAAATTGTAACAGTGTTGCTTTACAGTTTCGGATAGAGGTATCGTCAGGGTGCGAACTACGGGGGAGCTAGGGGGAGCTCGGCTCCCCTTAATAAGACATGGGCTCCCCTGAAAACGTGATTTGTGAAATTTTGGGGGGTCTCAAAAAAATATTGACAATGTGTTATTTTGATGTGCAATTTCAGTTTTTTGTAATGTGATCATCGTGGATTATTATGTTTAAAATAGCAAAAATATCATTCATTCATTCATGCATGATGGTGATTTAAACCTAATTCACTTAAATGAAGATAACTATACATGCTATGCTTGTCATGAGCATCAAGGTTTGGGGGCACTGCGGTGCAAATTCCACTCATGTTTTGTACATGTTAACTCAAAGATTCGTAGAAAAAATATAAACCTATCTGTGTTAAGTTAAGGCTATTTGCAATTATGTGTTGTGGCTGGGTTGTTATAGGTCTGCGTGACTCTCGATGTCTTAGGCCTAATTAAATGGAGGAATTATGGTATTCTTCTGTAGCCTGATGAGTAACTTTAACCGTTGTTCATGTGAACTCAAAGACAGCCTGATGCTTTGTTTATAGACTGTTTGTGGGTGGCTGTTTGTTGTTTCACCTATCAATTCGTGTCGATAAAGTATAATAGGGTAAATCCTGTAGTGATTTATCCTATATAGTGCTTGCATAAAGCAAGTAGAGCATACACTTGTTATGTATCTTTGTAAATCATTGTAAGTCCTCTTTTGAGGCACATGCAAGCGCACGAACACCCCCCCCCCCCCCCCCCCCCATTGTATATATAAAAAAAAAAAGTGGGCTCCCCCAAAGTCCATGGTATAGTTCGAACACTGGGTATCGTAGTATTCAGGACAACTGGTTTTCCAACCAAAAGCGTAAGGAAGTGTAAACCTTTTTGAAAACACTCATTTTTGTGATTTTGTTTGATGCAATGGAAATTACATGCTGCACCTTTAAGGCAGACAGCTTCCTATTTCTGCAGTTGCTCTCTTGATCTGTAATCTACATAGACATCTGTCTCTCTCTCCCTCCGCCTCGCTCTCACACATCCAGTTCACACAAACACACACAATCTCATCTATTTTCATTACCAAATATGTTTCACCTGAATGCACACTGAGAGACTGATTATAACACTCACGTTTGAGCTTTTTAAAACAATGATTCAGGCATAACAATTTTCATAAACATCTTATCACCCACTTTCTGTCTCTCTCTCTCTCTCTCACACACACACACACACACACACACACACACACACACCGTCTGTGCCCATGGGCAGTACAGAACCACGGTAATTGAACTGACATACCTACAGTGTATTAATACAAGTTTAATATGGCTGGTGTGAATGAGAGAAGAGCCGGAGACATAAAGATGACGACAGGAGAGAGAGAGAGAGGGTGAGTTAGAAATGGGAGCAGCAGAGCAAATCAAAGCAAAATTAAATGGATTTGCATATTTCAATGAACGCCGCAGGTAGGCCTTCTAATTATTTCATTTTCCCTCAGCTCTCATTTCCTCACTTGTTCCTCTCAGTCGACAGACGGCCTGTCGGACTGTTAAAGATGTGTACTTTAGCTCTAGACTTCTTTTTCAGGCCGTTTCAGCATCTCAGTTACTGCTAATGATGCACTTGCTGTTGTACTTCCTGTCCCAACATCACCCAAATTAATTTTTCGCCTCGGCTTACCTTTGTTCAGGTAATTTGTTTTTGGAAATGTTCTTCTTTCATTGAAACCCTCCCCTGAGACTGTTTCCCATAATTCAGTTTACTTCAATTCCCAGTCTGTGGCCGTGACTGTTCACACTGTTGGCAAATCAATGAAATGATTTTTGGCAAAGAAACAGCAATGATTATATGAATATTAGTCATAAATATTGTGGCACATATCAGCATATGAGTATGGGTAGTGTTTTGAGATTTGGGGGAAGAATGGATTGTTTTAGTCTGTTGTTTAATGGATTTAGATGTGCTGGACACACTGGAATGGTAATACTGGACGCACAAAAATATGTGAGTGATTTGAGCGTGAGTGTGATTTTGTAAAAAGCACATTACTGGCGTATATTTTGCACCAGTAATGTGCCAAATCTAATACGCCAAAATCTAATGATGTTGCGAGGTTCCAGACTCACTGAGCAAGCAGGCTTTGGTTGAAATTGCAACATAATTCATGGTTAGAACTAGGGCTGGGTAAAAATATTGATTTTTTTTTTTTGTTCTAGTTTTCCCAATATTGATTCTTAAAATCAAGCAAGATCAATCTTTTACTACCTAGTTTCAGGGTGTGAAAGTTGTATAGATTACCCAAAACTCACTTGACTCTATATATTGAGCTGTATTGTTTTTTTGTTTTTTTTAATGTATATTTTCATAAAGTATCAAGTTGGAGGCAAGCACACCTGCAGAATCTTAAGTGCCACAGTAAAAAAAAACAAACAAAAAAATATTGTACCAATAGTTATGAATGTAAGTTTGCAGTCTATACTGAATGTGATTTAATAACAATAGTATGTACCCCAAAATAATGGCCAGAAACATCTTTAAAGGGATAATTCTCCCAAAAATGAAAATTCTGTCATTTACTTATGCTAAAATTGCTCCAAACCTGTATGAATTTCTTTCTACTGTTGAACACAAAAGAAGATATTTTGAATGATGTGGATATCCAAACATTTTTTGTTCCCCATTGACTTCTATTGTATTTTTTCCATACTATGGAAGTCATTGTGGACCAACAACTCTTTGGTTGAACACATTCTTCAAAATATCTTTTTTATGATCAACAGAAGACAGAAACTCATACAAGTTTGGAACAATGTGAGGGTGAGTAAATGATGACAGAATTTTCATTTTTGGGTAAACTATGTCTAAGTTGTCTTTGCCAACTGACATGCAAAAGAAACATGCAACCAGTATGGTCCAATGATGAACAAATTCTTCTTATAAAGTGGTTCTTTGTAGTAAATCAAAGGGATGCCCATTTTGCCCGAAACAAATGACTTTCATTTTTAATTTGACCTTATTTTGACCTGTATAGTTGTTTGTGCATGTAAATGATCTGCAAAGTTACAAAGCACAAAGTCCACACCAAAGCGAGCTAATCTCTTAAACAGAAAACACTTGCCTGAAATACCTTGTTTGTAGTCCTGCCATTATTTCTGTGACTTGGTTATGTCACCATGTTACATAATGCCCGCCCTCTGGCTGCTTTGGTCCGCCTTCAAAGAACAGATGGGTAAATGATTTCGCTATGTCGAGGAGACTGTTTTCACTGTGAATGCAAAAAACATTGAGCTGATGCCATAGTTACCATAGATATTATATTGTTCATAGCTGAAAACTCAGTTATGGTAAGGAATGTTACATTTCTGAAAACATTCACTAAGTGGTGAAGCAATCACAACAGACTAGGCCAGCTGACCAATCAGATCAGACTTGGGTTTTTCAGGGCCTGCAGCTGCGGCAGTGCACAATCTGAGAAAAATGTTTTTTTTTTTTTTTTTACTTTAATGAAGTAAATGTATTCTAGGAGAGCCCAAAAATAAAATAATGAACTTGTAAATGAGCATAATATGGGCACTTTAGAGCAGCCTGAAACACTAAGAACATCATGAACATACTCTACAACAAAATGGACATCAAAACTGAAATATACCCAATTGAATCAGAATCGTATTCACCTGACTCAAATTGAATCAATAGCTTGTGAATCACTATTGAATGGAATCAGATAATCTGTATTGATACCCAAGCCATAGTTATCTCAGATGTGAACAAATCGAAGAGAGTCAACCAATATATTACAAAATCTCAGTGCCTTCACCCATCTTCTTACAACTCTATTCAATACCGTGTATCTACGGATGCCGTATTCTTACAGTACTGTCTCTATTTCTGTATCTCTGAGAATGTGGGGATGTTCTTCATCTGTGTCGTACGTCTCTGACAGTGAAGATGCATTAAGTGAATCTGTATTCAGTGTCTCTGACAGTGACGACATATTCTGCCATTTCATAATCTTGTTTTGAAGCCCAATGTCATTATAACTTGTATCATGGTTTGGTTTTATTCTTTCAGTATTCCAAGGCCATTTATATTTTGTTTTTGTAATTTGATTTGCTTTGATTCGTATTGGGTCAGAGGAGATGCGCATTTGCCGTTATATATGGGTTTCAGAACCCAAGTAAAGATATTAGAATCAGCACATTTCACCATATTTAGATTCACATCCTGCATATTTAGTCATGATGAGATACATCTGAATAATTCGTTCTATATTTATATTGACTATTAGGCCTAATTTTGTCTACATACATATGGCTCTGGGTAATATTGCAAAATAAACCAGATGACCAGGATGCAGATGTAAAACTGGAGTCTTGATTCATCCTGAAGTGATTGGTTTGCTTATTTATTTATTTATTTAAAAATACTGTAAAATATGTTTTTAAGAGTGCCTCTCCTTAACATATAACCCTGTTGCTGAACGGATCACTCATTTTAGATTCATAGTGCACATTCACAATAGCAATAAGATCCCTTTCAATTATTTTTCTTCGCAATTTAATTGGAATTGGAATTTAATTATGCAAGTTGAATAACGAACTCATTTTAATCACTCTAATACTCTCAACAGTCTGGATAGGTCTAGAAGCACAACACTCTTGATTAATTGTGATTACAGTTACTTCCCATGATTCCTCATCCCACTCCTCGGTCTCGTTTTAACACGATCATATGCTCCGTCTTTCGCTTTTCTCTCCCAGACACCTCTGTCATCTCCATCCTCACAGCATAAATGTCAAATTAAACGGCTTCCTCTTTCTCTTCGTCTCGCACTCTCTCTCTCTTTTTCTGTTGCCCTCTCTCCTTCTTTTCCCAGCATGCTGGCTTGTATAAAAGGTTGTTATGTGAGTTAGGTGTTAATTGGTTGCTGAAGTCCATTAATATTCTCCTTGCGACTTTGCTCGTCAAGAGCCAAGCGGGGAAAACTGATGAGTGTGTGATTTTCCTCCAGAGAGAGAGAAAGAGAGAGCGCGAGGGAGAGAATGAGAGAATGATGGAGAGGGAGGAAGAAAGAGCAAGGTTCAAAGCCTCGCTGTAAGGTCACTGGCACAGAAGGAAAAAAACGGAGTTATTTAGAAAGGAGGAGACAGAGCGGCAGTCTAAGAAGACGAACAGAGAGGGAGATAGACAGAGAGAGAAACACTGTGTTGATAAAGAGACACTAAAGGGCACTATTCAGAGAGGAACAGAAAAGGAAGATTATGTTATCATATGGAAAGAAATAGTTCCTTTGTGGGCTGATAGATAACTGGCAGAATGGGGACGAGACGAGAAGGGATGAAGAAAACAGTGTGGTGATCACGTTCCCGTTCTCCTGTTCCTTTTGATAAACAACATGCAGTGCTGCTCAATAGGCTCTGATCCCGGTGAGAAACGGCACACGGCGGCTCTCTCAGAACCTGCGAGAACGCGTTTCCTGTTGACCAACTTTATTCGAGTGTGTTTGTCTCTCTGCAGGTGTGTGTGCTTACAAGAGTACTTACTAGCTGACAGTAGCAATGCTAACTTGACCGTACTGCAGTGCAAAAGCAAATGCACAACTGTCGAAAGTGACAACTTATATTCAATATCAATTTAATTAATCAAAATTCAGCGATTTTCACAGTTGTACTATTGGTAGGAAAGCCGCATTTAGAGTAGAGTTTCTTTTAGAGTACATTTAGTCTTTTACCAGATGTTTTATCTTACTAACTTACAAATAAGGAACATCACAAGCAATTTATCATATTAATAATGTCGCTTTTTCAGTAGCAATCTACTGGGGAATATGTAGCAGTGTAGCGTGACAAAACAGCTACATCATATTTGTCACACTGTATCTCACATGCTGCTTTACAGCTTACTGGGCTGAGTCAATGATCAAATGATAATCAGTCTGATTCATTTTAGTGAATCAGTTCGTTCAGGCAGTTTGAACAGAAACTGTTCACAGGTTTGTGTCTTTGTGCAGAAGTGCACTAAATTAGCATATTATAATGTTTTCTGAAGGATCATGTGACGCTTTAAAACTTTTAAATATGTTTAAAATAAAGTCATTTTAAATTGTAATATTTCACTATATTATTGTTTTTATGTATTTATTTAAGAGAATATTTATTTATTCATTTATTTTAAATTGCAATTCATCACTGTTTAATTATAAAACACAAGCTGATAATCTTTTTTTTGTTTGTTTTAAAAGAAACTGTGCTTCCCTGTTGACAGCTTCATTATAATGGAAACGATTCAGAGCGTTCAGTTCAGACCGGGTGTTACAGAGTTGTTGCCCTTAGAGGGGTATTTTACTGTAGCTGTTCAGTGCTGTAAACAGCCTGTGTTTTACTGGGGTTAGTTCATCTCCAAGTGCTTTAATAGCATCCCACAAATTGAGACCTCGGCAGGACTTGAATTTCTGTTTTGTCGCTATTTTCGTTGTGAGTCGACCGTGTGCGTGTGCCTCCGGGTTTGTGTGTGTGTTTGTATAAAGGGTGATAATTGTGCTCATAGGTTTAGAGTTCGTGTGAGGTTTTAATGAGAAGAGCTCACAGGAAGCTGTCTGATTGAGTAATGGCTGCCGGCTTGGCATAAAAGCCTGGCACTAACAAACAACAAGACTCAGAAGGAAAGAGAGAGAGAAGGAGTGCCAAGAAAGTCTTCCACATACACTCTCAGGGCCATGCGCACTCGTTTCGCTCTTACTCTACGCCGTCCTCCAAGAAACTTAAATTCACCACTCCCCCACCCACACGCATTATTACATAGCCTGAAGGACAAAACGCAAATTTAATCTGTGATAAGCAGAACATAGGATCAGCGCATCAAAAATACCCTGCACCTTTTCTGCTGATGCACCAGGATTCCTGCACCCACGGACACCCACCTTCCCACCTGCAGCCTCGGGCTTTCCTGGACCGAACCTTTGGTGCTGGATTAAGTTTTAAGAGCCTTAATGTCTACGGTTTCACATGCAGTCAGAGTGTGTATGAGGCATGCATGAGTTTTTAACATTACCCTCATGCAACTGTTAACTCATGTCCCTTAAGTGCTTTGGCAACATTTGGTCTTGTGTGATGCCAACGAAAAATGAAATGATTGGGATGCAAATGAGGATAGGGAAACAGGAAAATGGACTGTGGACACGGTCTTATGCTGCACACAACTGTAATGAATACGCACATAGCCGCATCAGCAGTAATAAAACATAATAAGGGTGAGAAGATGAAATTAAATGACATCTGTGCTTCAACAAAAGTGACAGTTTTTTAGACAGATGGATGTGGCTGTGTAGGAACATAGTCAGAAGTCATCCAGAAAAGTAGTCAAATAGTTGGTGTGTTAGTGTTACCATGTATTTATACAGTATACAGTAGTAGTAGGTAGATGAATGGATGAATAGGTAGGTGATAGGGAGATGAATAGATAAGTAGATGGATGGATGGATGTATGGATGTATGGATGTATGGATGGGTGGGTCAATGGATAGGAAGATTGATTTTTAAGTGGATGGGTGGGTAGGTGGATAGGTAGGTACAGTAGATAAGCAGATGAATGGATGGATGGATAGGTAGGTAGGTTTTGGATGGATGGATGGGTAAGTTGGTAGATGGATAGATGGGTGGGTGGATGAATAGATAGGTAGATAAGTAGATGGATGGATGGATGGATGGGTAGGTAGATAAGTAGGTTGGTATGTAGAAAGGTTGTTGGATGGATGGATGGATGGATGGATAGGTTGGTGGATAAGCAGGTAGATAAGGTGGATAGGTACATGGTAGGTAGATAAGCAGGTGGATGGATGGATCATGGATGGTTAGGTTGGTGGGTAGGTTGGTAGATGGATGGATAATAGGTAGGTGGATGGATGGATGAATGGATGCATGGATTGATAGGTAATGTGGTAGATGGATGGATAGTAGGTAGGTGGATGGATAGATTGGTAGATAAGTAGGTTGGTATGCAGAAAGGTTTTTGGATGGATGGATGGATGGATGGATAGGTACATGGGTGGATGGGTATGAGGATGGATAGGTAGGTAGATGGTTAAGCGGGTGGATGGATGGCTGGATATGATGGCGGATAGGTAGGTAGATAAGTAGGGGGACAGACAGATTGGGTAGATGATGGATGGATGGTTAGATGACTAGATGGGATGATGAATGGATGGGTAGGTAGATGGACAAGTAGATGTATGTATTATGGATGATGGATTTATTTATTTTTTGTGCAGAACCTGGATTGAATTTCTTGGAATTAATCAACTAATTGACTAGTCTGTCCACATTCACACAATCTTGCTGTCCTCTCTTTTAGTTCCCTGTGCACACACTGGATACTGTTCACACATGAATACACACAGACTCACGCATTTATGCGCACGTAGCTTAGTATAGTACAAAATGTACAGCACGTCGCAAAACAAGACGCATTCATTTAGAACATCCCCTCGTGACTTTGTGAACACTCTCTGTGTGCCAGACAGATAAAGACTGATCAGAAAGAAGCTGATGACCCAGAGAGCTTTAGCAAAACACAACCGACTGCAGAAGTGAGACTGAAAGACAGTGCAGCTCATTGACTGACTGTTTTGCTTTCTGAATGAATGCTATTGTGGACTCTTACCCTCCCCTGCCCTTTACCAAAATAACGATATGTGGGATATGCATCTGCCAGCACGCACACACTCAAGTATATATACCAGGGTTCTCGCCCAAATTGTGTCTCTGCAGTTTCAAGAGAGGTTATACAAACATCAAGCAGATTACTCAAAGAGTTTCGGACTACGAGAAAGACGAGAAACAATACTTGAAGGAATCAGAGGACCTTCCACCGATGGACAGCTGAAGAAAGAGAGAGAAGGAAGAAAGGAAAGGAGAGATGGATTAACTTTGACTCAACCTTGGTGGAAGTAGGGGAAGTTGTGTGAGGACTTTGGGGAAAATCGAATGGAATCAGGCGGTTACCTGAGGCGCAGATCTGAAGTCTTGCTCCCACACAGTGAATATCAGCCCTGCCAATCACTGTGTGTGTGTGTGTTAGTGAGGGTCCCGGCTGTGCTCAGTATCATGGTGTGCTCACTAGTATGATCAGCTGTTCTGGGCTTTAAGACACCTGTGCACATGGTACGATAACACATACCTCTTTGTTAAGGATAATTTTGGACTTCTGAGCCATTTCTTCAAGTTCCTACTGTACGTGTTTTAGATCAGAACCTTTTCATATTTCATACATAGATGTGCGGTCTGCAATCTCAACTTCAATTCCATGTCAGATCGGTTCTAGATTTGGTTATACGACGCAAAAAACATCATTAATCGCCTATCTGTACTTCCATTGTTGCGTGCAGCCCTTTCTAAAGTCGTGCAAATGTGGTTGTTTAACTTCTTACAGTTTAAATACTCATTTCAAATCTGGTGAAAACAGTTGGCAGACTAGATAGCGCATTGATTTATGATTGTTTCAGCGAGCCAGACTGTGTTTGCAGTATCACGGTGTCGTTCTGGCACCGAGGTGCGCGTCATGACGAGGTGAATCTTAGCAGGCTCTGCTTCATCACGAAAGAGAAAAACAAACTGGCAAAACCAGACAAGGTGTGAGGAGAAAAACAAGAATTTCGTGAGCGAACGCTTTTGTGGGATTCAAATCTGTGATGTGGTTAGCCGGCTACCGTTTCAGATATAAACACAACAGCCTTCTGCATAACAAGTATGATATTATCTAAAAGCGACTACTCCATTAGTGTTTGCAACGTTCTAGTTTAGTCTTTGAGTGCTAATAAGTGGTTTGACGGGAAAGTTAAGTGTGGAAATTGCCACACGATAGGAGTTTCTTTTTACTCTTGAACGTGGAGGATTGTTTTAATTAGCCGCCTTCGGTTGGTTGTTATCGCATGCGATATTAGTTGCTTGAGGATTAAAACGCAGCCGCTAAAGTGATTTAGTTAACCCTGCGCTTAAAGAGCACTGGTGTTTAGTGTAGTAATTTTGCTGTGGTTTCAGCTGTGTAGCGTGTGCTGAATTGTGCAGTCATCAACCACAGAGGCCTCATTGATCAGCTACCGAGCCTCAATACACAATGAGACGAGGCCAGCGATCTCTCCTCCTCTCCTCCACTCCATCCATCCTGCTGCGATCCCTCGTTCTGCTCTCCCTCTGCCGTGAGTCGTCACATTTCTTGCTTTACTTCTCCATCTTTCTCGTTTCTCTCGGTAATTCCTCAGCACACCTTGAAATGAATCTTTCTCTTTCTGTCTGTAACCTTATGAAACCCAAAGCTATTTTCATTTCTCTTCATCTTTCTCATCTTGGTCTTGGCCTCTCCCTTTCTCTTTATTTTCGCCGGTCCCCGTCTCCTTAGACACTTCTCTCTGTCCTTCTCTCTCACTCCGCCTCAGAGGAAGATAATTTATGGGAAGGAGCGAAGAGATGCGCGTGTGTGAAGAGAAAAAAAGGATACAGGGAGGGGAGAATGGAGGCCGAGCCAGCTGGCAGATTTATGATTGAGGGATCAGAGAGGAGTGTGGACCAAAGACAAAAAGATAGAAAATAGTGGTGTCGTGCACTTTTTTCCTTCTCTTTTTTAAATGGGCACCAGAGGAAGTCTTGACTCACTCAGTGCCTTAGGCAAGAAAATATATAAAACTTTTATGTTTTGTTTTACAAATTACCAGTTGGATATGGAAATGCAAGAGAGAATAGAGTTTTCATTTACCATGCAGAGAGACCCGGGTTCAAATCTCGACCTAATAGGCTCTTTTGAAATAAAGCAAGCAAAATTGCAACAGAACTTGACAGCTAGTGATCAAGCCACGTTTTCATTGTATGGAAAAGATTTGACATTTTGATAATGATCCTTTTGTGTTCCACCAGAAAAAAAAAGGGCATATGAGCTTGGAGCGATGTGAGGGTGGGTAGATGATGACAGAATTTATTCGACTGGATTGACCACATTTGGATTGCATTTTAGATAAACACTTTGCTTCTTAATTATCTCTGAACCGAGTAATGTTTTTGGATGTTTAATTGTACGTTCATTTCCCATTACTTTTAATATTATCTAACGCTCACTTGAACACCAATAATTTAATAACACTGTTAAATGTCACCTTTAGCAGATCTCAAAATCTCAATGTTGTTGGGAGGATGAATTCACTTTTAGCATTTATTTATTTATTTATTCAGCTAGTATAGAATTTTAAAAGCTTTTGAAATATTCCAGATTCTGGACTACTTCTAAGTCACTTATCAATCAATTTGTGAAATTTGAGGGGGTGAACTTGTTAATACAGCCAGATGTTCTTGAATCGACCAAATTTAGACTGCCGCCTTATTCGGATGATAATTGTTTCTGATGGGGACGTCTGTAAAAATAAATTTACGTAGTTCCTCAGTGATAAACTTCATGCAGTTGGATGATAGAGGAGTGAGTTCTGTGATCCTACAAACCTGCATGTTCAACATGACTAATAGGAAATTAACTATTAATTCATTTAAATATCATTTTAGTAAGAGGAAAACTAATGCACTATGGTTAAATGTGTTTCTTGCATTTTACCTCACAAAATGATAGATGGCATTTTAAAAATGTAGAAATTAGCAGAAACGAGTTACGCAACCTCTTATTTACAGAAGGCAAATTTGACTACTTGGTAAAATGATTAGTCGTGTAAGCCCTAATTTATATGAATAATAACTTGTGTAACTCATTAGATGAAGGTCGACATAGGAAGGGCAAGATGAAGAAGTTACAGCATGTGGAAAACTCACAGAGAACAGACATCTTGTAGAAAGAAGGGAAGAGAGAAGAGTGGTAAAACAAGAGCCTGAAGTTGAGAGGGAATTGTTAATACAACCATTAAAATGTGCAGAACACTGGGGAGGAAGGAAACGGCAGTATAACAATGAGGAGAACGGGACGAATGAGCAAGAATACAGACTCTATAGGGACACAGAAAGGCAAGAATGAAGGAAGGAGATATGACAGTGGCTTTATAGAGGATAACCTAAAATTCACTCAGGGACTTTTGCAGTTAAAGAGAACATGTATTCAAGAGGAACCTCAAGGAAAACAGAGATTGGCCATTTTATGGTGTAATTGCTGTTTTTCCCAGAGTATGTACACTTATAGCTCAGCAAGGACATTGTTGGTCCTGTTCTCGATGACTCACTACCTCAGGTTGATATGACAGTCTGTCTATACTTCAGACTTCTCTTGCTGTTTTCCTCTGCCTTTTAATAACATCACATCTGGGGTGCTGGGCCTCATTGTCAGCAGGAGCAAAAGTCCTCAGTCTAATTCAAACCTGAAATAAATACACATTTTGATGTAAAATATAGAAGATCTATTTAAGGATGCACAGTATACATTGTTAACATATCGGTTATCTGTTGATATAGATTTTTTTTTTACATTTTTGTATGGTACTGGCAGATATCGGATATCTAATTTTACATGCTTATTTGCCCTATTTTACACTTAGATTACCTTTGCTGTCATCTAACACTGAAGTTCATCTTTAAAAACACTATAATTTAATTAAAATGTTAAATTCAAATCCATAAATCCACTTGTAGCATTTTAAATTGATTTTAGTTTTCAGTGTTATTAATGAATTTTAAAAACTATATAACATGAAAGTAGAAATCAACTTACTGATATCATCAGATTCATTTGTATGGCTCTTTTCACAATCCAGTTTCGTAGCAGGTTTTTAAAAAAAACATCATGAGGTAAATGTTTGTAATACCTTTATGCTTTATAGTTGCTTTTAGTAGATTAGAACTGTAGCTTACATTTTGCGACAATTCAAGCAATCAAGCAGTTGATATTTGCTCTATAGTACAGTATATATCACCATACATGAGTATATTAGCCTGTATAATAATATTTCAGATTCTGTTTAGGTGTTTAGGTCACTAATCAAAAAAGTTAGTGACATTCATTCTGTAATCCACTGTCAGATGTTCGTCCAGTGAAGCAGAATTTGCACTTTGGATAATTCGGGAGAACATGATCATCAGGTTTTACACAAACTTGTGGAGTTCATGCAGTACTGCTGTCATTAAAGTGAAAGGGGGTCATACAGTACAAATACTAAGTAAGTCATTAAATTAAATTTTCAATTCAATGTTTCAAACTGTTACGCTGATAATATAATTTGTAATGGAAAAAAGTATTAAATTAGAAAAAGGCTAAATAGAAGCAATTTCAGTGGTCTCAGACATTTGAACCCTGCTGTATATTCATAATCTCAGCAACAAAAAGCCATTCTCTGCACCAGCATGTGTGTGTGTGTGTGTGTGTGAGTGAGAGAGATAAAGAATGGGTCTTTAGCCTTGGCAGAATATGCTGTTATGTAATTCTCGCCAATAAAGCATTTTTTTCTCTAGCAGTTGAATGTGAGATGCTGTTGGGGATGGGAGCCAGGGTGACAGGATGAGTTTGTGTATGCGAGGAATTGTGGCGGTCTGGATTTCTGTGCTGCCGTAGGCTAACTCTCCCAGGCTAGCCTGGTGTAATTGCCCTGTAAATTTCACGTAAGCCCCCTTTGTTATGCCCGACTGTAAATGTCTCTGCAGTGCTTTGAAACAGCATGTCAGGAACACACGGGGGTCTCCGCACTGCTCCGAAAACAAACAAGTGTCCACACACACACACACACACACACACACACACACACACACACACACACAACATACATATCAAGAAACCAAGGATATCAGGGACAGAATAACCTGAAGGATGTGGTCTAGAGAAATAAATGGATGGATGGAGGGGAAAAGAGAGGGATGAAATGGAGTGAGGAGAGAGTGATATGACTGAAATATGGTGATAGAAAAGAGCAGCGTAAAACATGAAGGTCAAAAGAAAGAGAGCACAGCAGTTATGGTGAGGGGAAGAGATAAGGGAGAACAGGAGCAAGAAATCGCAGATGGAGCGATGGAGCAGGGAATGCACGAATAAACAACATGAACAGAACCAAACAGTGAAGAAAAACCTATGGAGCTTTAGGACACACTAAAATGATCTTAGATCAGTAAATATTTGTAAGAAAATAACTAAATATTTTATTTGACTTCCTTTTTCGTAAAGGAATAGTTTACCAAAAATGAAAATTCTGTCAATTTACTCATCATTATGTTTTTTCTAATCTGTAGGACTTACTTTCTACTGTGAGACATGAAATAATACTATTTTGAAGAATGTTGGGATCCAAGCAACGGACACTGTTGACTTTCTTTGTATGGAAAAAAATACATTTTTCAAAGTATATTTTGTAGGTAAACTATCCTTTTTTGTTAATGTTGTCATTTTGGGAATTTACTGACATCTAGTGGTGTGGAAGTATCAAATTTGACTCCAAGGGCCCTATCATACACCCGGCGCAATGTGGTGCAAGGAGCGACGCAAGTGTTTTTGCTAGTTTCAGCCCGACGCAGTTCTCATTTTCCCATCCTGCGCCGCGTTTTTTAAATAGCAAATGCGTTTGCGCCCATTTGTGTGCCCATGGGCGTGCTGGTCTAAAAAAAGAGGTGTGTTCAGGCCCATTGTTGGCGCGCTGCTATTTTGAGGAACTAAAAATAGACTGCGCCATAGACCAACTCAAACCTGGTCTAAAGTCTAAAGTCAATGGCGCAATATTTTTTTTGTTATTTAAAGAGCGCGTCAGTAGAAAATGCACGGGTCCACAACGTGCGTTCACTTTGCTTATTACACACAGGGACGCGCAGCAGCACACAAACATGCCAAATATTAAAAATTAAAGGATTACAGTGTAAAAGAATATTATTGTGTAGGCTACATAAATATAAAAATGTCATACATGTCATAATGGATAGTCATTGCGTGTATCAGAATTATTTGCTTGCGCATGAGCAGATCCGTTTGCTCTCTGGAGACGCGTTCAGTCTGTGCGCCTCAAAATTCCGCCGTTTAAATAGCGAATCCGCACAACTCGCTCTTAAAGGGAATGGGAGATGAGACTCTGATTGGTTTATTGCACGTTATGCCCAAAAACACACCCATTACTCATTAAGAGAATAGGGACAACCCTTTTAGACCACGGGCCGGGAGCGCCAACCGTTTTTCCCGTCGTTAAACTAGCAAAAGTGGATTCGGAAACGCCCTAAGTGCGCATGCGGCATGCGCTTTAGACCATGCACTTAGATCGTTAAAATAGGGCCCCAAAAGTCAAATTGTCCATTAACAGTGAGGTTGCACTAAATTAAGTATTATTCAGCTGGTCATGTCATCTCAAAATGGTGAAATGGTAAACCTGCTCCAAATTAAATTAAAACTTATTATTAGGTGACTGAAATGTCTGGAGTATTTATCTTAAAAAAAAGTCTATTCATTTCTTTGTGTTAAACTATTTAATGAGGGAAAAAAATTACTGCATGAACCTTCAATCTAAATAGCCAATTATTACAATGATGTCAGATTTTAAGTCATGGCAGTTTGACATTTCCAGTTCAGTCAAGACATTTACTTAAAATAATTACTTATGATAATCAAGTAAATGCATTCAGGAAAGCCATTTGCATGTCCTTCATTATTTTTTTAAGTTCAACAAACTCTTCATTTTGTACCATGCAGCTTTAGAATAAGGATACGGATGAGAGAGAATATATGAAGGCAAGAACATGGATGTAATTAGACGAGTGGAACAAAGAGACAAGAGATGGATGTTCAGTCCATTTTCTCCTCTCTTCGCTTTTTGCGTGTCCTTTTCGCTCCCTCCTTCCTTTTTTCCCTCCGCTCCTCTTCTCTCTCGCTCTCTCTCGCCCGCCCGGACAAAGCAGGATGATTATACTGCGAGTCTGAGCTGCAGAACAAATCACATTTCTGAAGGAGAGAGATGGAAATAAACAGGCCCCTTGCCGGAGAGATAGCAAAGAGAGAGCGGGAGAAACACGAAAGAGATGATGAGGAATCCATGGTGGGGAGATAAAGAGGAGGAAAGTTAAGGAAATGTAAAGTAGAAGAGACACGGAGGAAAAGTTAGGGAAGGTTACAAGGAGAAAACCAGAGGAAGCAAGTGACGGATGAAGAGGAAAAGGGAGCTTAGTGTGAGGGTAAGGGGCTGAAGGTGAGAAAAACGAGGGGGGAATGAAGGAAAGAGATGGGGTTTGATGTTAAGGAGGAGGTGTGGGAGTCTGTGTAGGTGTGAAAGCGGAAGGGAATGAGATTAGCGAGGAAAAGCATGCGGTAGGAGAGGGAATTATGAGTTTTAGAGAGGAGCAGAAAGCGGAGAAAAGAAAAGAACAAAGAAAAGAAGGGCAGGGGATAGAAATATGCCAGAGTGAAGAAAAGACAAGGTGCTGAGGGAGATGGAACTGGGAAAGACCAGGAATAAGAGAGTGACAGATTGAGATAAAAAAGAAGAGAGGGGATTTGCAAGGGATTATGTTTTATTTATGGTGTGAATGTTTTTTTAACCACGTATGATTGGCAGAGAGCAAGATTCTTTGGAGAGATAGTTTTAATTTTAGACCACAGGGTGAAAGAAATAGATATCTAAAGATAGCAGCAGGGAATCTCAGTCCGTCAGCTTTTCAACCAAAGCTGCTTGCTCACTGATTACCTGAGACATCAAGTTAGGTGACGTCTGGGAGTTTCAGGTTGGCTGGAAAAATAAAACAAAAAAGTGATGAGTGACTCATGAGTTCCGAAGATATCAGGTGCTCACAGAGCGAAGCAGAAAGACTGAATTGAAATTGGATTAAAGGAAAGAATCAAAGGACGTCTTAATGTCTCAACAGTGCTAGTATTGTTAAAATTTGACGTGGATCTCTTAGGATGTCCTCATCTCTGCCTGGTTGTCTGCTCATTCATTTGAGAGTTATAAATGTGTGTGTCTGTGTGTGTGTGTGGTGGTTCCACTGTACGCTGTAATTGAGCTAGTTAATCTCAAGCAGGGTAGATGCTCATATGCCTGCTCTGAATCTGGCCTTCTACCAAGTCACTAAATTGAACTCACCTCCATAATTCATGGCTTTCTTAATAGGGGAAGATGGGGAAAAATGCCCTACCTTAAAGAGACAGTTCACCCAAAACTGAAGATTTTGTCATTGTTTACTCACCCAAATGTTGGAAGTTACTGGGGTTCAAAGCTGTTGTTTTGGATGCCATTTACTTTCAATGAATGGTTCAGATGTTCTTCAGAATATCTTTTTTGTTTGTGTGTGTTTGGCAGAAGTGAGTAGAAGTCATACAGGTTTGGTTTTGGGCTGAACTGTTCCTTTAAGAACAGGTAAAATGACCCACTAAGGGTCATCGAACACCAAGGGTCTATCTTTACAGTTAGAAAAAATCCATTTGTTACAATACAAATCTAAATGAATAACTGTCCACATGTCCTCTGTTAACGAATAGATTAAAAAAACCTTTCAATTTTCAAAATAAAATAAATTCACAGTTCGCTATTATCCAATGACAAACAATTGCATTACAACCAAAAAAACTTTTCAGAAGGAAAAAAAATCTTACAATTGTTGATTTTCAGATAAAAAGTCGATATTAATCATTCAGTTTATGGTCAATCGTGTAAACTTTCCCCATCTTATTCTACTATTGAACTGCCATGATGCAGTATGTCTTTTTTTACATTGTGTATATATTTAGATAAATTTATTTATTTCCTACTTTATTTATATAGTCTCTACTCTATTATTTATATTTCATATTTTATTTACATTTAGACTCATTATATATTTAATAACTTGTATTGTTTATTTATTTGCTCAATCTCCCTATCTTTCTTCAGGATAAGGATTTGTAGAGTTTGTGTGTATTGATGCATCACCCTCATCTGGCCAAATTAGTTCTCCTCCACAACCCACCACCCCACCAGTCTACTTTATTTATTTGCTTCTCCTAGCATCAGTACGCCGGCCTGTTATCGATCTCTTCACTTTCACACCTAATTCAATTGTGAGCATGTTGTGTATTTTATTATGGTTTGATTCTAATAGGGTCAAGATGAACCCATCTGCGGTTTCTTGTTGTTTTCGCCCTGCCGTCGGTGCTCGTAAACTTCCGTGCCCACGATGCAGATACGACCGCAAACAACTCCCACGCAAGTCGTAGCGGACTCGACCGGCCCCTCCGCTATTTTCCTGGCAGCTGCAAATGCGTCCAAAACTCACAGCTGTCTTTCTCCTGCCCCGTGCCTCCCTCTACATCTCGCTCTGTGTCTTTCCACCACCGTCAGCGAGTTGGCGAGTTTCTCGAATGCCGTATTGGCATCACGGCACACTCCCCTCCCTGCGTGCCATTTGTTTTCCTGTTCGTGTCCCTTCATTTCGGTCATTTACATGAAGAGGAGACAGCTGGCGTGCGGCAGAGTGCATTTAACGGATGCTCAATTAGCCGTGTTTTGTTTGACTTCTCAATCAAACACATTTAGCTACTTTTGTTGGGAATTTGGCCACACTTGTTTGAGTTCTGTTAGGTTTGAATTAGGTTTTTAATTGCCTCCCATGCATTCACAGACCTTCTCTTGATGTATAGTGCTGTTGGAACAATTAGGAGCCATTAAAACAATGGCGGCCAAGTCTGTGGACACCCGAGCGCTGAGTAATAACAGTCATTAGAATAATAATTGGGATAGCAATGGCAGTGCCGATTGTCGTGATATGAATCACCATATTGATGTGGAGGACAGAAATAATAATGGCTACAATTACAATGGCAATTGTGCAAAATTTCAGGACGTCCTCAGTCACTGTCTCTCATTTTCTTCCCTGTTCTCGCCTCTTGATTTCAGCTCAATACCTCACCTGTCAATGTTTTATTAACCCGCTCTCCCTCTACGCTGAATTTAAGACAAGGGTACTCTGAGATGGATAGAGCCTGACAGGATTAAATTTAAATGAAGCCAGACGAGCGGGCCAGCGGGTGACGGAGGATGCCGTCTAGCGCCTTTATAGACTCTCCTTTATTTCCCTCCTGAACTTTCTCTTTTGTCGCTTTTCAGCAAAAACTCCATAAAAATCCTAATTGTTCCTCTAAGAGATGTTTTGCCTCTGGTCTATAGCCAGGATGTCCTGTTGAAACTTTTGACTTTGAAAGGAAAAAAATTTACACCAGCAATACTAAAAATGTACACTAGCAATGGTGCAATATTGGATAAACATGCTCTGCAGAGTGTCATTTCCACCACATCTCAAATGATGCATTGATGCGTGCATTTCACTGTGGTGGAAATAACATTTTTTGAACATTTTTGGAATAAAATCGTGCACTCGTCTTGATAAGGCTGATGTCATAGCTAGCTAGTATTTTATGTAGCATACAATTAACAAGTATTTTGAACTTTTTCCATAATTTGATAAAATTGCAGCTTGATTGGAAACGACACAAAGTAGTGTTCAAATTTGATATTTAACTTTTTTTTTTTCTTCATTTTTTTTATCTCAAGCTCTTTACTGACACTTTTGTCTCCTTGATAAACAAGTAGTGGCAAAATTATTGCTTATGGTGTAAATGGCACTGAGGGACAGTTGTAATTTGAGTATAAATTGAGATTTTCTCATAATATTTAAATGATTATTTTACTTTTTATGTTATGTTATGAATAATGTTCAAATAAGTTTAATTAATATTTTTATTATGGACTTTCATATTCTGGTTTGGGCTTAAGGTAATAAAATCTTTACATAAAAAGGCTTTTGAAAAAAATAAAATAAATGCAAAAATGAATTATGAATTTGTGGGAAAAAGTTTCCAAGACAGTTTTAATATGACCTCCATATGAAAAAGTGGTAAACAAGTGCACTAACTTTACTAGTGGCAAATTTGTGGTGATTATGTCGGTAGTGACACTGATGGGCAGATGTAATTTGTGTAAAAATATTCTCACAATAAATACTGAAATGATTTATGACTAGTTCACCTTTTTAGGTTATGATAGTTAATTATATTAGAATAATTTTGGATGAATTTTCATAGTCTATAAAATAATAAACATGGTTTTTGAAAAGTAGCAAATTAAATTAAACGCAGAAATAAATTAGAAATTGAGTGAGGAAAAGTTTTCAAGGCAGTTTTAATGTGATCTTTATATAACAAGAAGAGGAAAAAAACTGAAAAATGTTAGTTATAATAAAAATCAGCCCTTGGACCATAAGTGCCTATAGATGAAGAAACACCCTTCACATTCTCCACATTATTATTGTGTTATAGTGTGAAATGAGTCACCTACACAATACTCCAACTGTTCCAAGCTTAAGTTATATACAGACTTCCTGTCATACAGCATGTCTGTAACATGTCAGTCTGAGCATGTCAGACATCTTGTCTTGGCTAGGTGAGTGGAGCGATGGAGGAGACAGGTCTCAACGAATCAGCAGATGTGACAGTTTTACCCTAGTGATCTGTTGTGATATCATCTGATCGAGTCTGTTCTGCTGAAGAACGTGGTGCCTTGGTGTCAGGGTTGTGAATCGTTACAGTCCACCAGAGACAGGCTCTCCGTGAAGAACACGGCTAATGATGAGCTGAGGGTTCCAGCAGCAGGCTTGCACGGGCCAGCGGTGATGACCTCATGTTCAGCCTCATCTATATTCTGCTAAAATAAACATCAACAATACATGAGCGTCACCCAGAACATGCAATAGTTGTTACGTTCAACTAGATTTAGCGGTGAAAGTGCCATTAGGTGTTCTGTGTTCCCTGCGTATGACTGATCCGAGTTCATTCCCGAAAAAAGAGCCGTCATTACCGGCGCTTTCACGAGGTGGATGTCAGAGCGAGCAGATGGAAGAGAGAAGTGTGTCAGCCCACAGTAATGGATAAAGATAACGATGCTATTGGTCTTACCAGCACTTAATTAGGACCCTTTTCTTTCTTTTTCTCTCTCTCGCTGTCTCTGTCTATCTGTCAGTCTCTCATTATTTTCCTTTTTTTTCTCGCTCTGTCTCTCCTCTTCTGCATAGTTCACACTTCTAAGCACAAAGGTAGTTGCGTGAGCGAGGTGTTAATTGGTCACGGAGGTATTTCTATCTTCAAAATTGCTCCGTGTGCCATCTTGCCTCCTTCTGTCCATCAAAAATATCTTTATAAATGATTCATTTCCGCAAATGAGAGTTGTGCGTTAACTCTGTTACCCCTCTGTCTTTCAGCGCGGGGGCAGGCCGTGCAGGCTGAGAACGTGACTGTGCTGGAGGGGGGGACGGCACAGATCTCCTGTCGTCTCCAGAACTACGATGGCTCGATCGTGGTCATCCAGAACCCACGCAGACAAACGCTATTCTTCAATGGAACACGAGGTGAGCGACGCTGCCGCTTCAGTGGCAATCATTAGCGGATCTTTTAAAAACCCCATAAAAAGAACATCACTTCAAGTGTTCAAATAAAGTTGTTTTGGCATAATTATTTTAATATGCTTGCTCACACAACTTTAGATTAGCTAGAAGACTTGAAGATTATGCTGGGATACACAGGACCAATTAGTGGGGTATTTTCTTTCATTTTAGCAACATAACAACAAAAAACAGATTTTATTGCAAATTTATGTTTCAGAATTACAACTTCATTTCTCATAATTGCGACTAGATGTCACAATTATGTCCATTTCATACAAAGGAGACTTAAATTCATGTATTTGCAACTTTGTATCTCACATGTGGCTTTATATCTTGTGAGTTGGTCACTTTATACATCAAAATTGAATACTTGAAGACTTTCTTATATTAAACTTAGTATAAAACTTTATTGCGTTATTGATAAATAATCTTATAGTTGCACTGTAGAAAAATTCAATAGTTTTTACAAAATGATTTTGGCAGCTGTGGTTGCCAGAATAATTTTGTAAAAAATACAGAAAAACTGTAAACAAATTTACAGAAAAAAACTGTAAATTTCACAGTATAAAGCTGTAATTTACAAACAAGAAAATTTGAATGTAAACCAGTAAATTCAACAATGCACATTGCTACTAAAATCTGTTTTGTACCTTTAATACTTTCAAAAGTGGAGTGTCATGTAAGGAATTCTGGGTATATCAGTGTACAGTTTTTGACTGTAAAATATACATTGATTTGTTCTATTAACAGCATTTTACTGTAAAATTATATTAAATGTCTGGTTAGATCTTTTACAGTTTTTCCCTGTATATAGTATGGGAACTAAATGTTAAGCTGTTAACAGTTTTTTTTTTTTTTTTTTTTTTTTCTGTTACGTTTTTACAATAATTTACAGTTAAAATTACTTTTTATTATTTTTACAGTGTATCAGTGATCACATATATGACATTTTTTATTTCAAATTAAAATGTTTTATTTTGGTTTATTTTGATTTATTTTTACATTTTGATTGGACTTTATATGCAACTTTATATCTCACAATATGGCTTTGTATCTGGTAATTGCAACTTTATTTCTTGTGAAAGTCTGACTTTTCTTTAATTGAATCCCTTCATATTTCACAATGTGACTTTTTCTCAAATTGCAATGCATATGTCACAGTGTTGACTTTTTTATAGAAACTGTAACTGTCTCACAGTTTGACATTATATATCTCATAATGTGACATTTTTTCTCATTTTAAACTTAATGTCATAATTAATAAAACAACAAACTTTTATACACTCAGAAAAAAAGGTTCAAAAGCTGTCACTGGGACGGCACCCTTTCAAAATGTACACCTTAGTACCTTATTTACTCCTGAAGGGTGCATTTTAGTACCTTGTTAGTACCTAAAGTATACATATTAGTACCTTTTGAAAAGCTACTGTCCCAGTGACAGCCTTTTTTTCTGAGAGTGCAGCATCTGCTAAGCATCATAAAGTTTGACAATGATCTTATTAAAGTTCTTTCCCATTTTTATTACATTGCAGCTGCTGCGTTTTTTAGCAAAAGTACTAGAATGAATTTATTGAGCACTCCCTCTGACTTTGAGTTCATCAGACACATCCCATATCCATTAATGGTTCTCTTGTAGCGCTAGTAAGTGGTAAATATGTTAAACACAACCTTGGAGTCCGTGCTAGCAGTGGAGCAATCTCTTTTCATGCTGGTTAGCTTTTATCATCTTTGGAATATATTTATACTGGCACCATCAGTCTTTCTGAAATCCTTTTTAACTGATTACACCTTATTTCAATTTCTTTTTAAAGATCCTTTTATGTAATAACCTTTGTTTTTTCCATTGCAGCCGTCACTATCGCTCAAATTTGAAATCCCTTTAAGTGATGACTCTCTGTCACCCTCGTTTTACATGATATGCAATGTGTTTTCATCCTTGCCTTTGTAACCCTTGCCTCAGAAAAGGACTCAGAAAGCATACGTAATTCGGTGAAAAAAGGGAATGGAGAAAAAGAATGAAATTGGTAGAAACAGAAAGGACCACAAAAGCTAAAAGCTGAATTAGTATCCGTGATCTCTGCTTTTATAAGTGCACATAATTGGGCCATTTTGTAGGAGTTAAATCACCCCTCCTCTGAGCCATTCACACCACTATTTCCAGACACACTTTTTGCTAACAATCTTTAGGCTTTTAATATCGGTGGATTCTACAGTGTGATCATGACAGCTCCAGGCTACCGTTACTGCTTGAGTGCCCTGGTCTAAATGTACAGAGAAACGCAAATGAAAACCTCTGCTTGCTAACTAATGAATCCCGATAACAGTCTTTTAGCAGGCAGCAGGGCGTAAATATCCCTCAGCGGTCATGTATACAATAGCCTATCAGCATGCGCCCTCTCCGTGAGATTCCTTCAGATTGGCAGGATCTGTGAGGTATGTAAATGAGGCGTGACTAAAGGTGACACCGGCCTGGACAATGCATTGATATTTCCCTGCCATTTAGCATGAGCGAAGGCATTTATCTCCTTTAGTGAGGCTCTTTTACTCTCGTCGCGTGAAACATGGATCGAGTGAGAAGATACACGTGTCACGAAAAAGAGCTCACTCACTTATTCAGTTCATTTTTCATTCATTCACTAACCCACTCATTCATTCAAAGTATCAATATATAACAAATGCATTCATTCAGTTTCACATCACTAACTATTCATTTTAGCAATTTGCATGCTCATTGTATCACTCACCTGCTCAATGCAACACACTGAATCATTTATTGATTGTTCATGCGTTTAATTATTTATTCACTAACTTACACATTTCTTCGGTGTATCACTGTTTCACTTACTCAATGTATACGGTAACTCTCATTTACTCAGTTGCTCTCTCACTGATTGATTCATACAGTGCATCACTATCACTCACTCAGTATAACACTGAATCATTGATTCATTCATTCGCTCGCTCGCTCATTCATTCATTCATTCAACCATCCATTCATTTCATCATCTTGCTCAGTTGATTACTGTACTGTATCTCTTAATGTACAGCTCATTCAACAACTCACTTGTTCGCTGACTGATTCATTTAGTGATTCACTTATTATCTATATCACTATCACTCACTCAGTGTTACACACAGAAGCGTTGATTCAGTCATTCATTCACTAACTATTTTGTTCAATGTGTCACTCATTCACTTAGTGTATGACTATCATTCACTCAATGCAACACACAGAATCATTGATTCAGTCATTCATTCACTGTTGTTCAATGTATCACTCTTTCACTTACTCAAAATGTAACAGTAATTCACTCACCTGCTTGTTCACTAACTGATTTATTTACTGATTCACTTACTCAATGTGTCACTATCACTCACTCAAAGTAACTGGATCACTGATTCAATTATTCATTGGTCTGCATTGTTCCTTCAATGTATCACTCTTTCATTGAATTAGTGTACAGTTTAATTCAGTTGTTTGCTCACTGATTTATTTAGTGATTCACTCAATGTATCACTATCACTGTATAATTCTCATTCACTCATTCAGTTGCTTGCTCACAGACGGATTTATTTAGTGATTCACTTATCATTATCACTGATTTAATTGATTCAATCATTGGTTCATACAATCACTCATTCATTTATTCATTCGTTCCCTAACTCACTCTTTCGTTCACTGTATCACTCACTAAATCAATAAACAGCTCATTCACTGATTCACTTGCTCATTCACTAAGTGATTCATTTTACTCAGTGTATCATTATCACTCCCTTAATATAACACTGAATCATTGATTCATTCACTCATTCGTTCATTCATTCAAACATTAATTGGTTCATTCACTTGCTTGCTTATTCAGTCACTCATCTGCTTACTCATTCAGTTTCCAACATGACACACAGATAAATGCAGCCAGATGTCGAAAAATGTCTGGGCTCATTCAGAGCAGTAATCATCTTATGGATCCAGCACATTGTGCTGCAATCTGAGAGTGTGCTGATGGCAGAGGGTTGCATCTCCAGAGCACAGTCGGCCATAGACAAAGAGCTTTAAAAGGAAGTAGGGAGAAAAGGAGTATTTAGCGCCGGTCAATACAAAACGGGTTTGTGTGAATCTTGTCCAAAAAGGCCCATCCAGCCTTTGTAACCAGCATCATTATTTGTTATTATTATTATTTTCTGACAATTGATTTTTCTCTCACCTTGGTTTCAAAGCACAAATCGTTTTCAATGCTAGTTCTCGATGTTTCTGTTTTCTGCTTCCCCTCAGTATTTATGTGTTGTTCTGTGTCAGCTGTTCTGTGAGAGATGCTAGTTAAAAACCCTCGTCTGTTGTTTTCTTCTCCTTTTCATCTTCTCCTTTTTATGTTGCTCTATCTTTTGATCTTAATTGTGTGATTTTTCTTGTTTGAGTCGGAGGAGTTAATTTGAAACTATAACTTGCAAATAACAAACTACTACTAATTAAAAGTAGTTAAGCTACAAGGTTCCCTTTTGATAGTAGCTAGCAACACTACAAGCTAATAAACTAACAGCTTTGTTACTTAAAAGGTAATACTGTTTTATTTTACTATCAAATTACTTACAACACTTATAAGACAAAGAGGTATTATATATCTTACACAATCAGGATCTACAAAACATTTTTTATGACAACTAAACAATTCAAAACAGTGATAAACAGCAGTATTTAGGCATGGATGAACGTGCGCATTACTGTAAAAATTGTTAGGCCCGGCCAAAAATTTGTATGTTTATGAAAGAAATCTCTAACACTGTGTCCTAACTACACGCAACGCGATACCGCGACACGCGATAAGAGATATCTTTTCCATATTAATCTTAGTTTTTGTCCTAACCAGCCACAAAAGCTACACGCAAAATTTCTATTTTAGAGACAGTTTTTATTTCTGCGATGTTGCGTCTGGAACAACATACAAACTAATCTCAGGTACTGATTATGTGCTTTATTCAATGATAAAAGTGTCCAATGTGAGTTTGAATATCATTTGTAGCCATTTTGAAAGCAACAACAGATAGTTTACCTCAGATCTTGAAAATAAATTAAAGCAAAGATGTACGTTAAAACTGCGAACTCAATGCAAACCAACAAGTGTATTCAATAACAAAGATGGTATCAGTCACTCAGTATGTACATTTAATAATGTTAAAAAGGTTTAATATTTATGAATTAGATTATAAACTTATCCATTTTGTTGCGAGTGCAGTGCACTTCCAGAGAGAGCCCGCCCACACACGCTTTTGATTGGCTGTGATATTTGATTGATTCTGTCGTGGTGCATTGACGTGTAACATCTGGTGTGGACAGCAAAATTGTTTGTTGCTGGAATCTTGTCGCATCACGTGTAGTTCAGACATGGTGTAATGCTCACCAAGGCCGTATTCATTAAATTAAAAATACGGTAAGAACAGTAATAATGATAAATATTATTGCAATTTAAAATATCTGTTTTCTGTTTCAGCATATTTTAAAATGTAATTTATTGCTGATGACAAAGCTGAATTTTCAGCATCCATTTCTCCAGTCTTCAGTGTCACATGATCCTTCAGAAATCATTCTAATATAAACATATTATGTCTCTCCTGTCACTTTTGATGCAATTGATGCATCCTCATTGGAACAGCAATTTATTAATTTCTTTAAAAAAAACTTTTGAATGGTAGTGTAGTTAAGTTAGCAGTGTTTGCATTGCTCTATTTTCTTTTCACAGAGCCATTTTGTTACTTCGAGTTAGTCTGAATTGCCAACCACAACCCATTTTACTTACGTAATGGGCTTGACTTGATGTTAATCATTGTGAAAAGAAGGCGATATAAACCAGAATGAAGCAAAACTCGAAATAGGATTGCTAAAACAATGCCTAAATGCCTATTTGGACATCAGCGGAAAAGGGAAGTCATTTCAGAGAAAGAAAAAGTCATTCCATTTTGATTAAAAATTAAAAAGACACATTTTCTTCTTTGCAATAACATGCACCAGTGAAATTGCTCAAAATAAGACCACAAGGATACATTTAGAAAGCAAATAGGCTCAATTTTAATTTAATTTTAACTTGCGTATCCTGTGGTTCCTTTATCCTTACTTATCCCTACTCTCTCTCTCTCTCTCTCTCTCTCTCGCTGTCTCTCCTCCAGCACTGAAAGACGACCGTTTTCAGATGGTTCTTTTCACGCCACGCCTGGTGCGGATCACGTTGACTAATGTAAGTGTATCTGACGAGGGTGGCTACTTCTGCCAGCTGTACACCGATGATACACACCACCAGGTGGCGACGCTGTCGGTGGTGGTGCCCCCAGAGGTGCCTACAGTGGAGGTGAAGACAGAGGCAGTGGAGGGCGGAGAGGTGGAACTCACATGTTTGTCCCCGAGAAGCAAACCACCAGCCACCCTGCGCTGGGTCCGAGATCGCCGAGAAATCGCAGGTGAGTTTAAAATAATTTCCCTTTCAATGCAGCCACAAATTATATAGTATACATGCACTTACAAATATGAAAGACACACAAGCACATATACAAACACAAAAGAGTCAGCTTTTCTTAAAAGTCCCTCACATGTGTGCATATTTGCTTTGTCTCTTTGACAGACTCTCTGTCTTCACGGTAAATGTCATGCATTTCGACTAATCTCTCTGACAGCCAGGAAGATACGCTTTGCTCCTCTCCCCCATGTGTTTGCTCATTGGCACATTTTCCCCTCTATTGCTTTGTCACTCTATCGAATTTCAAATGCATCTGTCCATCTGGGTCCCTTCGGATGTGTGCAGAAGAAGGTTTTTTTGTCACATACACCCCCACACACACACAGAACTGGATCCAGGTGCGGCCCCAATCTGTGCCTTTTATTCCTTTTCTGTCAACTCTACCTCTCATTTTCCTGCTTTCTCTCCCCTCGTTTTTCTCTGCCATCATATTTTCTCTATCTTTTTGTTTCAGCTTTTCTTTGCTGGGCTCCAAGAAGGGAAAAATATGGAGAAAGAAAATGACAAAGACACTGAGACAGGAAAAAAAGAGGCAGGGAAAGTGCAGGGTGAGATTGTAGGCTTGGGACTCTATCAATGATGGCGCACTATAAAGTCGTGAGCACAAGTGTCTGTCTGTCTGCGACAGATTCAGTACGACGGGGCTCAGTTTGAATTTAGACTTCTGAGTCCGCCGCTGTTCCGCTTCAGTGAAATGTCTGCCTGATCAAGGATATTTAAGCAGTATCACACAAGTAAGAGTTATATAAACAAGGTTATGTCAAGTAATGTGTGTTTCAGACCAAATTTTTCTGTAAATTCACCAAGTAGCACACAGGCTGACAGATTGTCTGGAAAAATGGCGCAACTCCACAACACCGCTCACATATTCAGGTCTGGAACGCCACTAAAACAGACAAGCGGAGTGACACAAACATTAAAAACTGGCCTGTGCTTTAACACCAGTGCTGTGTTCATGTCATTGTATTGTGAGATGGTACCTCTGAGATTGAACACACCCTATAAGGTTCAGTTTGTTAACATTATTGGTAACACTTTAGTATATTTAGTATTCTCACTATTAACTAGTTGCTTATTAGCATGTCTATTGTTAACAGACTGGCTGATTGTTAGTACATCTAAAGCACATATTCTGCATGACCATATTATACATGCCTAATCCTACCCAATACCTAAACTTAACAACTACCTTACTAAATGTTAATAAGCAACACATTAGGAGTTTATTGAGGCAAAAGTCATAGTTAATGGTTTATTAATACCAAGAATTGGACCTTAAAATAAAGTGTGACCACATTAGTTAATGAATTACTAACAATACTGTTCTTTTACAGCATTTATTAATCTAGGTTTAATTTTTTTTTTAAAGGCTGCACCAGGGCTGCATTTATTTGATCAAAAATACAGTAAAACATGTAATATTATTAACTATTATTATTAAAAAAAACTTACTGACTTTGAACAGTAGTGTACATTTTTAACATTTCAAATCAAAACATGTACGTTGGAATAAACAAAATCAATAAACAATACTTTATTTTTGAAAGAACATCAACCTAGGGTTATTAGTAACATTGCTTAATGAATAATGATCAAACGTAACAATAAACATTTAACAATAAACAATTCTATGTTTATAAATTAATATTAACCTAGATTAATGCAGGTTGTGAAAATATAGCCTGCTGCAGTGGTTATGCATCAAAATCCCAATAGGATTTTTGCAGAAAATAAACTCTGTGACCAACAAAAGTTAATGATTCATACATATTTCATAAGGTTAATAATCGATCATTTATCATTACGACAACTTTTTTATGAATTTTGAAGCCTAAATACAATTGGCAGAAATAAAAAGCTAAATGTAGGCTATAACCGGTTTAAAGCAGCTATAAATTTTGCCACCTGTTAGCACCTGCCTTTTTCAAGACAAGTAAGAGCTAAAAAAAAATCACCAGTAGATATTACTGATGTATTTTATGTTGGAGACTAAAGTGTGAAAATATCTTGAGCTCACTTTAACCACAGATCTTATTTTAGTCATTTAACCTAAAACCCATTAGCCCCATTGACTTTGTTATGATGGAACTGGAAATGCAAAACTCTTTTCCGATAATATATCATCTCCATGTTTATTTTTAGTTCATGATACCTAATATATTATCTACAGTTAATAAATGAGTCTAACACTTTAGATTAGGAAGCTCCTAATTTCCTGCTCATTAATAGTTAGTTTAGTTGTTGGGTTGGGTTAAGGAATCTAGAATATGGTCATGCAGAATAATGCATTAATATGTGCCTAATAAACAACCAATATTCTAGTAATATGCATGCTAGTAAGCAACTAGTTATTGAGAACTTGTCTTTAAAATAAAGTGTTACCAGTGATTCTTATTGTAAAGTGTTGCTTCAGAATCTTCTCTGAGCTGTCCTCAAGAAACGTGAGAGCTGTTTAAGAGCTGTTCATGACTCAGAAATTATTTGTTTCTATGGCAATGCTCATAACACCAAATAGGATCTGTTTGTGGCTTTGTTGTCAGTCACAGCAGAATACTCGATCGCCGTTTCACATTTATATGCTCCTTCAAAACAACACAAAGTGAGTATAAAATTACATATCAAACAGAAATATGTATTGATTTGTTTAAGCCACTGCCATTTTGGTTGTTTTTATATGAAGTCACAATGGTCAAGCGATTGGTGCCTTCTGTGAAATACAAGTTTGACAAAGACCAAAGAATAGTTTTACAAGTTAGAAACCTATAATTGTGGTAATCTTCATAAATCTGTAAACTCTGTTCGACCTCACGCTCTATCGACCTACACTTCCCTCTGTCTGTTTCATCACCCCATTACTGCCCTTCACTCGCCCCTTGTCATTTCATTTTTCATCATAAAATGAAAACTTAATAGTCTCAGAAGGATAATAGAGCCTGTTCTGTGGTTGTGAAATCAATGTGTGTAAGGTGTATTGCTCAGCGCATCAAATTCATACAGTTTAAAGTAATCAGGGCGAGCGCGCAATCCTTTGTATGAAAGGTATGCAAATAAAGTCTGGCTGAAATGTGAACACACATTGTTAAAAATTCGAGCAAACTGACTTTTGTTCCTCTCTGTTCGTTCAGGTGTGATCTCTCAGCAGGAGAACGGCAAGACTGTGAGTGTTTCCAACACTATCCGTATCCCCGTGGAGAGGAAAGATAACGGAGCGGCGCTGAGCTGTGAGGCGTCTCACCCGGCACTCGTGGGGCAGAAACGAGTTCGTCACTACAGCCTGGACGTTCACTGTGAGCCAACAATGCCGTCACGTTTCTATGACTACCGCCATATTAGACTGATTAACGCTGGTTATTAGCTCGCTGAAGCCCCATCTGTTTAAACATGTTCACTTGGCAAGCCTCTAATAAGGTTTGTTTGTTTGTGTTACATCTTGCCTAGTATGATAAAGGACGAGAAGACAACAGTATCCTATTACACATCACACCACAGAAACACTCCAAATGTGATACTGTGGAAGGATTTCAACCAATAAAAATATCTAATATTAACTTTATACAAGTACTTCTCTCGTAAAGTTGCTGTAAAAATCGGAAGGGCTTTACTCTATAAAAAGACAATCGAGTTCAAATAAAATTTAATGTATTGTTGTTGTTACCCACAGTGAGTTTAAATCAGACACCTGCTAGAAATGTGTTGAGACACTTGCTCTGTTATAAAACCTAGTGAGCTGCATCTGTAGGCAGCATTTTAAGAGCATTTTTATGCAAAATTATGATTATAAATAGTTCATTCAATACTAAACAGTATTATCCTACCATTCAAAAGTTTTTGAAAGACGCATAAGCTTCTCCCAGGCTGTTTATTGGATCAGAAATACAGTAAAAACAGGAATATTGTGAAATATATATATATATTTTTCTGTCATGTTTATCTATTTTCATATTGTAAAGCGACCTTGAGTCTGCAGAAAGGCATTATTATTATTATTATTATTATTAAATATTATCAAATTTTAAATGTAAAGGTGTTTAATATATTTAGAAATGCAATTTATTTCATGAATTACTTTCTGATCTTTCAGAAACCTTATGTTAATTTCTTATGAAAAATACTTACAGTATCCCAAATAAATAATGAATAATAGTTCATAAAAATGGTTTAAAATATTTAATAGATCCCAATTACATTTAAAATAACAAAAAGTGTATTTAAGAAAAAAAACTGTAGTCATATGTGTTTATTTATTATAATTATTATAATATTATTGGTCACACTTTATTTTAAGGTCCAATTCTCGCTATTAACAAACCATTAACTGTGACATTTGCCTCAATAAACTCCCAATTTGCTGCTTATTAATAGTTAGTAAGGTACTTGTTAAGTTTAGGTATTGGGCAGGATTAGGGATGTAGAATATGGTCATGCAGAATATGTGCTTTATAAGTACTAATAAACAGCCAATATGTTAATAATAGGCATGCTAATAAGCGACTAGTTAATAGTGAGAATTGGTCCCTATACTGAAGTGTTACCATATTATTCGCATTGGCTGTATTAAAATCAACTGTGAGTCCAGAGCAACATTCAGTTGTGTGAGCAAATATTTGTTCCAAAGCAGTAACTTACGAGGATCCATTTTAGTCAGGATACTGTACAATTGAAGACTGTGTGTGTTCACTAGACTTGAGCTCTTTTCCTGTTTTATTCCCTCTCTCTATCCTTCTCTTTATCTCTGCAGTTGCTCCTACGGTGAAAATCATTCCCCCTCAGGGCATCCTCCGAGAGGGAGACTCCCTCAGTCTCACCTGCTCCGTTACCGGCAACCCACTGTGAGTGTACAAGAGCATGTGTGTTTTTCTTTGGAAATGTGTCTGTCAGGTTGCGTGTGGGAGATTTTGATGGATGTGAAAGCGCCTGTGAAGTTCTGTTTCTACATGTGCTTTAAAACTAATCATCTGAACTGGTCCCACAAGAACAGCTTTTATCTTCTAACACTCCAAAATGCTTAAAGAGGATCATCTCAATCCAGCTCCAATAAAGTATAATGGTTCAGAATAAAAATGATCCTGCATCTGTCCTCTGTTCCTCCTCCCATCTCTCTCACTCTCATTATTTCAGCTTCAATTTCAAAGTACTAAAATCAGTGACTGGAAAACTAAAATAAAAATGTATTGTGTATTTATTATTTTATAACAATTATTGCCACCTTTATTTATTTATCAAATAAAATCAGTATATAATACAATAAAACAAGATCAAATAAACTGTTATTGTATATTCTAATTTTTATTACACTTTCAACCTTTATTCATTTATAAATAATAAAAAAATAAGTGTTTTAGTAAATGTAAGTATCAGTAAAGACTGAAGTCATAATACAGTATACAATAAAATTAAATGGAATAAAATAAAATAAAATGTTATAGTGTATGTTACAGTTTATGCCATTAGTTATTTATTTTAAGACGTAAATTTTGCAGTTAAGGTGGAGGTGATAAAAAGTAATAACAGTATATAATCAAATAAAACAAGACAAAATAAATTGTTATTGTACATTATAATATTTATTACACTTGCAACCTTTATTCATAAATAATATAAAAGAAATAAAGAGTAGCTGTAAAGACTGAAGTCATAATACAGTATACAATAAAATTAAATGGAATAAAATAAAATGTTATAATGTATTAATAGATTTATTACAGTTAATGCCATTATTTATTTATTCATAAAATAAATTAATGTGGCAGCAAGGGTGGTCATAGTTGTAATAAAAATAATAACAGTATACAATAAAATAAAATAGGCTAAACAGGCTAAAATGAACAATTAAAAAAGGCATTAATGAACATTTAAATGAAAAACAGTTTTGCTACAACAGATGCAAGAGTTTTCACCTTTTTTGCCCAGCGTTTGACCTTTTTCTGCAAGTTTTGGTAAATTGGAATGACGTTTTAAAGTTTTTCTGCAACATTTCTCTTTTTCCGCACTAAACGTCTTATACTGAAGGAGAAAGTGTCCCTCTGTCAACCTCACCAATGTCACAGTGAGCACAGACGCTTTCTTCCTTCAAAAGGCATGTTTGTCTCAGTCTGTCTTTTTTCTGCGGCTCGACCGTGGTCACTGAGCCTCTTCTCCCAAAGAGGCTGTGAGCAGAAAGCCATTAAACCTCTCCAGAGCCTCGTAAGGGAGCGCTACAGAAATGAAAGATGGAGAGATAGAGAGGACGCTTGAGCTGCCACTCATTTTACGCTGAAATGGGGAAATGACAGAGTGAGGGAAGGAAAGAAAGAAAGATGGGCTCAGAGGAGTTTTAGCTAGGAAAGAGAAATGAAAGGCTACGTGATTTATGCGGTAGGGGGAAAGAGTGTGAAACATGTAAATGTTTAATTGTAGGGGCATGTTTGAAGATTACAGAATGCAGTGATGACAAATGAGAATAGACTGCCCACCCACAGAGAGACCACTCTCTGGATAGGTTGAGATAAATGAGCGTATTGATGGGAGGGATGAGAGATGGATCCAGATGCCGCTCTACGGTAACTGAACTCACAGTACACTGCGTCGTGCTGCTTGGTTATAAAGCCATTACGATCATGTTCATCCGACATTAATCACCGATTAAACACAGTCTGCATTTGTTGGAGGGGTGTGTTTATTATTCCTCAGCGCTCTGGCTAGCTCATCCTCTGCATTTGTGCTTGTGTGTGTGTGTGGTGTACTGTATGCTGAATCCTGTGAGGGCTGTAATTAAACGTGTCCTGTGGGATTACGGTGGGTGATGACGTGGACTTGTCTTCTAGCCAGGGTGGATGAGGGATGAGGCGTTTCACAGGCGGTGGGCTCAGAACTGAAGCCTCAGGCTTTTTGCCCTACAGTTTCCATGTATCTCCTGCTGTTGTGGATCACCTCGCAGCTGTTTGTGTGTGTGTATGTGTGTGTTAGGTAATCTCCTCCTTTCATGCTCTTTTGTCTCTGTCTGGCTGGTATTATCTGCTAGAACTATCCTCTCTTCTCTACTCCTCTCTTCTTTGAAAAATATCAAGTATGTAAGGGTGTATAAAATATCTATTTTCCAGTTAAAAATATTCAGACGTTCTTAAAATGAGTTAATGCAGTCATGAGTAGATTATTGCTTTTATAAAACCAAGACAGTAATGTTTAGTAGAGATAATAAAAATGTACACTGCCAGTGAAAAGTGTTTGAACAGTAAGATTTTTAATGTTTTTTAAAGAAGTCTCTTCTGCTCAACAAGCCTGCATTTATTTGATCCAAAGTACAGCAAAAACAGTAACATTTTGAAATATTTTTACTATTTAAAATGACGGTTTTCTATTTGAATATATTTTAAAATGTAATTTATTTCTGTGATTTTAAATCTGAATTTTTAGCATCATTACTCCAGTCACATCATCCTTCAGAAATCATTCTAATATTCTGATTTGTTGCTCAAAAAACATTTATTATTGTTATGTTGAAAACAGCTGAGTAGAATTTTTTCAGGTTTCTTTGATGAATAGAAAGTTCAGAAGAACAGCATTTATCTAAAATAAAATCTTTTGTAAAATTATAAATGTCTTTATCATCATGTTTGACCAATTTAAAGCATCCTTGCTAAATAAAAGTATTAATTTCTATAATTCCCCCCCCCCCCAAAAAAAATAAAAAAAAATACTGACACCAAGCTTCTGAATGGTATATTGTTTAATGTTACAAAAGCTTTATATTTCAGATAAATGCTGATCGTTGGATCTTTCTATTCATCAAAGAATCCTGAAAAACATGTACTCAACTGTTTTAAATATTGATAATAATAATAATAATAATAATAAATGTTTCTTGAACAGCAAATCAGAATATTAGAATGATTTCTGATCATGTGACACTGAAGATTGGAGTTATGCTAAAATTTAGCTTTGATCACAGGAATAAATTACATTGTAAAATATATTCAAATAGAAAACAGTTATTTTAAACAGTAAAAATATTTCAAGATTTTACTGTTTTTGCTGTACTTTGGATGAAATAGATGCAGGCTTGTTGAGCAGAAGAGACTTCTTTAAAAACATCAAAAATCTTACTGTTCAAAAACTTTTGACTGGTAGTGTATATGTATGAATGCATGCGGTTAAATTGTTTCAAATAACTTTTGTGAAAATAAAATGTTAGAATATGGGTGAAATAATGTTCTATCACCATTCAGCATAAGATATATTTATATAAAAACGAAACAACATATTTATTCTGACCTGCGCTTATTAAAATATATAAAAGACATTTCATGCTAAATTTTGTTCTGTTCTAAATATTTTAAAACTTCTTGCTAACAAATGGGTAAAACCTAGTGTTTTGAAAGATAGTGGCAAAGAAAGACAGGTAAAGATTCAAAATTACAGTTAATTAGATTTTAAGGGCTGCACTGTGATCCTTAAATAGAGTCTTTTAATGTCATCTAACGATTCTGATTCTAATTATGGCTGACAAGATTTTTGGTATGTGAACTACTTTTTTAATACTTAAAGGTGCCATAGAGTGGAAAACTGTATTTACCTTGGTATAGTTGAATAACAACAGTTCTGTACATGGAAATGACATACCGTGAGCCTCAAACACCATTGTTTCCTCCTCCTCATGTAAATCTCATGCATGAAAAAGACCACTGAAAAATAGGCGAATCGGAACATAACATCGACTGTGACGTAAGAGTCGGGATCACTAATAGTTACGCCCCCAATATTTGGATATACCAAGTATTGGCCATGTTCTAGGCCATCCGGACCTGCACAACCGAATCATCAGAAATTCTGCAGGTATTGTGAAGAAACAAGCGAGGACAATAGCGAAAATGGCAGATCATGGAAATAAATGTTATGTTCCAGGCTGTGCAGGGATGGGTTGGTGTCTTCTAATAAAATAACACGAGCCACTAAAGGGACATGGTTAGCTGCTTGCTAGCGATAGCCTGTTACATTACAATACATAAGATTTCACTTACCACATAAACAGAGTAAGGAGCGATGACTGAGGATGATGATGAATGATTTACAGATCCTGAGCACCACTGACAATCATCTGATCTTGTAAAATGTGTGGTAAGTACGTACTGCCTCTGTAGTTTACATAGAGCACGAGCGATCGCAAATCTCGAAAGTGAAAGTAAAACGCAGTCGTGCATTCAAAGCGGCTCCCTGATGGCCGCAGTTTATATACTGTATAATTACCCAACGATATAACTGCGAGAAAAAGTATTGAAATATATCTTCTCTGTGTTTCCTTCCTGCTGTGTGAGCCGCACTGTGAAACAGCCAATCAGAGCACAGCTGAACATTATTATTCATGACCCTTTCAAATAAGGTAATAACAGGCCATTTCATTCTAGGGACAAATCCTAGGGTTGTAAATGGACATGTAAAACCGTTTCTGGAGAATTTTTGCCCTTACCTAAGCCACACACCTTCTTTGTAGATATCAGAGAACAATTTAAAATATTGTATCAATGCATTCTATGGCACCTTTAATGACATTGTAGTTGGTGTCTTCTGTAAATAATGGTAAAAATGTATGATAGTCAATATTCTTTTGCTCAGAAAAAAAAATGCCTTTGACCCATGTATATATGTGTCTGTGTGTTTGTTCAAAGACAAAACAAATCTTTGAGTGAGTCATTGAATCATTCTTTCAACTGATTCATTCCAAAACACTGAACCACTTAGGAAATAAACAAGTGAATGGCTGAGTCCAAAACGGCATACTTTGAGTAGGTACTTTTTTGAATAAGATAAAAAGTACATTGTGTAATAAAAACGACTTTGTTTTAATGTGTGTAGTTAGTATGAATGTAATCCGGATGTACTACATTCATCATGTTGTCATTGTCATGTGACCTAATAGTGTAAGTTGTGTGGCTTCACTGCCATTCACAAATCTTCTCTGTGAGGATAGGTTAATAATGTGTCCATTAGATGCATACTTCAGAAGCTCGCCAGAGGTTCAAAAATTCAGTGGGGTTTATATATAAAAAACAATAAATAATAAATTTAACATGCTCTCTGAAAACAAATAATGCACATTTGTTGTAAGGCTGTTTAAATTTTACCAGACTAAAACACTGATTAAGAAATGTTTTTTGTCCCCCAAATCCTTTTATGTCTTTTTCATCTTTCATATTATTTGATTTCTATTCTTTTCGTCCCTGGTGCCTCATTATTTGGAGAGATTTGTTTTTCAGGCTTTTCTTTTAATGCCTTGTTCCTTCTTTGAAAAATTCTTGATTACTTCTTTAATATAATGTCTTCTTTGTGCTGTCTTCTTTTCTAGACCACGTGACATCCAGTGGTCGCGAGTGAACGACACTCTTCCTGAGAGGGCAGAGAAAACGAGCAACATTCTCCATATGTCTCGCCTCAGCCAATCACACAACGGCACCTACCTCTGTCAGGCGCATAATAATTACGGCCGAGCAGCTGACCAATACACACTGCTGGTGTATGGTAAGAAAACGAACGTCCCCGGTCACATGACCCCTTCTAAACTACTCAGTACAGTCCACGCATGTCAAAGTCTGTAGGCTTTCATTTGAAACCTGTTTTCACACCTCGCAGAATTACAAAACAATTCCATATGTATACGCATGAACATCTACACTTTCTTTTCCATTCGAGAGCAACGTGGGCTCTTTATAGCTACGGAGGTGGTTTACTGTGGCTTTGAATGCGACAAAGTAGTCTTGTTCTCCCACCATGGTGTATGTTTTTTTTTTTTTAGTCCTCCCCCTCTCGCCCAGGTCTGCCCCCTGTGGTTGTTCAGGGTACTTTACCTTCCAGCTGTGTCTGTAGACCCGTAGGATGTGGGATGTATTTTGAAAGAGTGCAAGAAATGAGATCCCCAGAGGTCTTCCTCCTTTCTTTCTCTTTTTTCCTCCTCCTTTTTTTGGATGGTAACGACAGCCATCAAATACGCACCTTAACGAGGCAGCTCGGAGAGCGCAGGTGGGTGGGGATGTCATCTTTCATCCCGCTTCTATCCTTCGCTCCCTCTCTCTTCCGCTCGTTCTATCCACGGTTCTGTGTAGGTGAACCTCTTAGCTTTGAAACACCTCTGCACTTCAGAAAATGTCCCAAGAATCCCTTTCTCTGCCTGTTTATTCTTCCTTCCTTCCTCCCTGCATTCTTTCCTCACTCTTTTACTTCTTCCTTCCTTTCTTCCTTTATTCATTCCATCCATCCTTGCTTCCTCCTTTCTTCCTCCTTTTATTTGTTCCCTCCTTCCTTCCATCCATACATTGTTCCTTCCTTAGTTTCTTTTTTCTTCTTGTTTTCTCCTCCCTTTGTTCCTTCTTTTCATCCATCCTTCAATTTTTCTTTCCTTCCTTACTTTATTAATTGATGCTCCTTTCTTCCTTCCTCCGTCTTTACCTTCCTTTGTTTTTTCTTACCACCTTTTATCTTTCTTTCTTTCTTCCTTCCTTCCTCCCTTTGTTCCACTCTCCTTTTCATCCTTTCTTTTTATATCCTTTATTTTTTCCCCTCATTCCTTTACTCCTTTCTTTGTTTTCATCCTTTCATCCTTCCTTTGTTTTATTTCCATCCATCCATCCTTCAGTTCTTCCTGTTTCTTTTTTCTTCCTCCTCTTCTGCTCCGTTTGTTCCTCCTTTTCATCCATCCTTCCCATTTTTCTTTCTTTCCTTACTTTATTAATTGCTTTGTTCCTTCCTTCCTTCCTTCCTTCCTTCTTTTTTCTCCTTCCCTTCTATTTTTTTCTACCTTTCCTTCCTTCCTTCCTGTCCTTACCTTCCTTTGTTTTTTCTTACCTTCCTTAATCTTCCTTCTCTTTCTTTCTTTCTTTCTTTCTTTCTTTCTTTCTTTCTTTCTTTCTCTTTCTCTTTCTCTTTCTTTCCTGCCTTTTCCACCCTTTCTATGTTCCTTTCTTCCTTTGTTTCTTCTTTTCTTCTATCCTTCCTTACTTCCCTCCTGCCTGCCTTCCCTTTATCCCATCTTCCTTCATTCCTTTCTTCCTTCCTTTTTTTTCTTTCTTTCGTTGCTCTCCTACACAGAACACAGACCTTCCCATTTAATGTGTTTGTGTGGGAGTAAATGAACAAGATTTGGTGTTAACTCTCAGCGGTATCAGCGTATTTAGGCTTATTCCGCTGGAAATCCCATGCTTAGTGCAACTAAAAAGAGAGAAATGGCTGACTGCTGAAGGCTGATAGAGAATGATGGAGAACTACTGAGATGGTGAGTCAGCAGTCACAGTGACATGAGAGGGTGGAGGACGGCTGATCTCAATATCTCATTGCTTCGCACTGACAAACTTTTTCTCACTGATTTATTTTATGTCTAAAATGACCATGAAGTGCAAAATGAGGAGCAACCAGCCAATACGAACAGAATGATGATTATAAACTGGAGGAGGGTGAGAGAAAGACAAAATGAATTAGGGTGATACAGATAGGGAAATGAGGAAGGTGAACGGACAGAGGAGGAGGAGGAGACTTTGTTTTTCAGAAATTTCCCAATTTACGCTGACTGATATGCAAGTGTGTATTTACCACATGGCTCAACAGGTATGCCTGTCTGTGCTGCGTTATCTCTGTCTTTCTGGAAACTTTTACATTTGCATATATATTTGGTACACACTTTTTTACCAAACCCACTTAAGAAGCGTTTTAATCTGCAACTACTTTTTATATTTGTTTAAATGTATCTGTGTGGGTTCAGGTTTTGCCTACACAAGAACTGTTAAACCTGAAATCACCTACATTGTAGGCAGCAGCCAAAAGTCTCTGAGGAAAATGTCTTAAACATGCTAAATAATGGTTTAATGAAAGCACAAAAATGCAAAAAGGTGTCTCAGTGCTAGATTCAAGATTAGAAGGTAGAAAACATTCATTTACTGATTAGAAAGACCCAAAGTGCGTGTGCTCCTCACCTCCACATACGCAGCTTGTCCAGTGGTCAAACAGTCAAAGGACAGTCCCCTGGAGACATGCTTATGTAAAACAGCAGCAGTACTTAGCCATGATAGACCTCGCTGCCGATAAAAAACCATTACAATCGAACGGCCTCAGAGAGCCACTGAGATTGAAATGAGTGAAAGGATGGATGGAAGGAGAAGCAATGTTGCTCGCAGGAGAGAGAAAAAGATGTAGCGCAGTAATGAGCTGTGGCTCTAATTGGAAGAAACAACATGGGCACTTAATTAATGAAGTGAAACTCAGGAAAAGGAGAAGAAAGCGTGAGCAAGAGGGGATATAGTAATTGAAAATGTCATATTTTACCTTTGGATAGTCATGACAGGAATATTAAGCGTGGCGAATCGAGAAGAGTGTCGAGTTGACGACAGAGACTTGGCCTTTGAAAGTGAAGTGAAAGTGACGTGACATGTGGCCAAGTATGGTGACCCATACTCTGAATTTGTGCTCTGCATTTAACCCATCCAAAGTGCACACACACCGCAGTGAACACACACACCGTGAACACACACCCGGAGCAGTGGGCAGCCATTTATGCTGCGGCACCCGGGGAGCAGTTGGGGGTTCGGTGTCTTGCTCAAGGGCACCTCAGTCGTGGTATTGAGGGTGGAGAGAGCGCTGGACATTCGCTCCCCCCACCTGCAATTCCTGCCGGACCTGAGACTCGAACCCGCAACCTTTGGGTTATGAGTCCGACTCTCTAACCATTAGGCCACGACTTCCCCTTGAGCGGAGAGGATTTACGGACTTACGGAGATTTATGGACTCCGTATACGAAGGATTAGAACAAGTTGAAGATCTGCCACTCTCTCTTTCTTTGGTGCTATAATGTGGCACAAAACCCAGAGTCCCAAAAACACAGGGAACAACATTGCTGACGTGACTCACCCAAACATCTGTGTGATGAAATGTTTATCAGCTTCCAGCCTGAGCCGTAATGATGTGCAGGAAGCAGGAAAGAAGAAACGCCTTTTAAATGATTGGTTTTGGGAAAAGTGCAGGAAAACAGAGAAATGTGATGAATGAGAAAATGGGAGCACCGAAAAGAGAGGAGAAAGGAAAGAGGCACAGGAAATGTAATGAGAAAAAAGGATCTGAATGACGGAATAGGGCAAGCAAAAACAAAATTCGGTCATTATTTACTCACCCACATGTCATTACAAACCTCTGTGGCTTTCTTTCTTCTGTGGAGCACAAAAGGAAAGATTCTGACTGCCGCTTTCCATGCAATTACAATAAATTGGGCCTGAAGCTTTCAAGCTTAAAAAGGACCCAAAAGCCCTATAAAATAACATAAGTCGTCCACATGATTTGTATGATATGCTCCAAGCCTTCTAAAGCGATATGCGGTCTTTATCTAAGAAACAGACCTAACCAAATTTGTTATTCACTATTTTTTGACCTTTCATTTTTTTTCCTGTTGTGATCATGTTAGAAGCAGCCATTTTGATTTGTGAACAAATTATTTGTTTGATCTGTGGATCTTTTCAGTGAATCAGTTGTACTGGTTCACAATATTGCTGATTTTGTTTTCTGAAATGAATTGATTCGAGTTTTCAAGTTCAACTAACTCAATGATCTGGTCACAGTAGTTCACAGTGATATCAATTAATCCCGATGTAAATTTTGGTTAGTTTCTTACACAAATCAATAGTAAGCCTACAGAAGACTTGAAACTAGTTGCATGGTCAATATTTATGAAACACTTATGGTCCTTTTGTGCCAGTCCTTGTTTATGGTCTGTAGAATATCTCCATTTATACTGGATTGGAAGGTTTGGAATGACATGAGGGTGAGTAATGATGATAGAATTCACATTTTTGGGTCAACTGTCCAATTAAGAGTAATTTTTAAAAGAATTATCCCTTTAAGAATTGTTTATGAGGAAACTGTACCTTTAAATATCTGAACTCTTATGTTCAAAATATGAGATCTTTTGCCACAGAGAAAGATGAGAGGTACTGAGAGAACAGGAATGAGAAGGATGATTAGCTGCCCTCCTCTTTCTGAAGAGTCATGGTGGTCTTGGGATATTGATCTGCGTCCGGTTATTGATCGGTCTGGTACCAAGCTGTTAATCCCTCAGAGTGTTGAAGCCCACACACCTACGCAACCAAAAACTGTGGTGCTGCTCTTTGTTGCATAAAAAGCGGTAGACCCATATGCAGATGGAGGAGAGAGTAGCTGCGAGGCTGCAACAGGAACGAGATGGGGCGAGAGAGCGATGAGGCTAGTGCTTATATTAGAGGTGTGGAGGATGGTGAGTAGAGCAGTAAGATTGATGATCTTTGGGACGGAGGGATTGAAGATTACAGTGAGAGAGAGAGCTGAGCCCGGGGTGCACGGTAACTGCAGTATTTTGCAGTGGTGAGAGATGAAAGGGTGGAACAGGAAGCTGCTGCACCCTGCTGGCTGGAGATGTTACCCGCAAAGAGACCCATGACCCCGGCAGAGGGGTGTAATTCATGAACATCATGGTTTATCTCTTGCTCACACACTTGTACACTCACTCACACACTGATAGGCTTAATTTTGCATGTGTTTTCCCCTGCATGTGCTTGTATGTAGCTGCAGTAGTTTGTAAATAACCCTGTTGTAAATCCATTCCCTTGTAGTGTCTGTCCTTCCCAAATCTCATCCTGCCATCGCTCACTCCACCCTTCCATCCTCCAGCTTTACAAAGGAATACCAAGGTAACCCTTCCTCCATCACCTCACCTTTCACATTATTCACTTCCCTTTTACCTCCCTTTTCTTCCTGAGTTGCACTTAATATTAGTTTGTTGCACCAAAATTAGTCTTACTTTAGTTTTACATAACTACATTTGAATTTCTTTCTTTCCCTTATATAAATCAGGGTGTTTTTGCTTTTGTAGCTGTAAGAATTATGTAACCGACCTCTGTTGTGATTGGCTAACATCTTTATTTGTGTAATGAGTGACAGTTTTATTACAGTGCTTGCACAACGAGCACTGTATTAATATTTTTTCATCTTCTCATTCTTCTACACAAATTTCTGCAGTTATTTCTGCTTGCTTCATTTGTTTTGTAAATTATTTTCTTCATAATTTCAGCCTTATGCTGCCTTTTCATTGGATGTGACAAACTATAAAACCACAAGTCATTCATTTCCAAAGGACAGTCGCACAGTGGCTGTGTGGAGTTATGCTCCTCTATGAATGCAGGATATTTGGTTCTGTTTGACAATATGTGACTGACCAATATGATATGGATTATCACATTCAGTGGATTTCATTGAAAACGTATCAGTCATTTTTGAGACTTTATCCAAAACACTCACTACTTAGAATGGCTACCTGGTCTCATGACGAAAACGTATCTCTGGGAACTTTTTTGCAAGACGTGAAATACGTACCAATAAGTACATATCACCACAGTTTCCAACAGAGATAAACACTAGAGGCGGTAAAACAGTGAGCACTTGTAATCATTTTCATACATACAGTGCCCTCTGCTAATATTGGCACCCTTGGTAAATCTGAGCAAAGGTGGCTGTGAAAATAAATCTGCATTGTTTATCCTTTTGATCTTTCATTCAAAAAA
>JAFVLL020016998.1:0-27724 GCA_021397915.2 Tor tambroides
CCCCCCCCCCCCACCCCATTTATTTTTACACTATGTAAATATCATTTATCATTATCATTTATTTTCACAGTGTTCTTTTCACAGAAAGGTCTTTTATGGATCCTTTAAATGAAGTTTAGTGAATATTCCTCATGGACTGACAGCAACATGGACAATCCAAAACGGAAATTAAGATCTAGAAAGGAGATTTCAAAGGACAAGGGTCAACCTAAGAAAAAGGCCAATGATGCTGGCACAGAAGATGTTTCATCTGCACCTAAAAGCGTTAAAGCATCTGACGATTCAGGATGTATAAACATTGTAGAAGTAAGTGGACATGATGGGACAGCTACGGTGGAGGACCAATCCAGATCCATAAAGTCTATACGTGGCTCTCCAGAAAAAACTGATGCTTTGGTTTGTTCATTTTGCAATTTTGTTGCAAAAACTCAAACTGCACTGAAAGTTCATTCAACAAGGAAGCACTCTCATAAAGGAGTCTTACAAAATGACACAGTCTCTGACACAGTTATTGCACCAGGATTAAATCCATTGCAGAACACACCACAATTACAAGAAAGTAAAAACCAAACCAAACAGTTGCAACTGGACAGTACTTCCATGTCTCTGTCAGGGAAAGACAAACAATCAAATACCTGCATGGTTCAAACAGAGAGTGAACATACACATCAGCTCCTTGTAGATGAGGCTAAGGTTGTTGATACTTCTGAGGATGGAAGAACCAGTCCCACTCAAATGTTGCTGAAAATAGTTGAGCCCACTCCATGTAGATGTCAGGATGGTGAAGACACAAATGAGACCTTTAAAGATGGTGATGATATGCAAGCAGGCTGCAGTTTTCATTTGGAAAGTAAAGTGAAAAGCAATAAAAATGGTGGCATTGATGGACATGCTGAGAATCATAAAAGTCAAAGGCATTCAAAGCCTAATACTCTACATGCATTTTCCTGTTGTGTACATAAAGTCTTAGATGGACACAGTCCAGACACGCATATTAAGAGGAAGGATAATAAAAAACAAAATGTCTGCAATTTCTGTAGCTATTCTTGCATTACAAAGTGTGATCATGAGAAGCAGTGCATGAGCAATAAGCACAACCGAAAGATGTTGGAGAATCGGGATTCATTAAAGACAGAGATGATGCCTCAAAAATTTGTTTTCCCACCATCAACAACAATGTTGACATGTCTGACTGAAGAAAAGGCACAACGTCAATGTGACAGGTGCACCTTCACAACCAACAACTCTGTAATGTTAGCAAAGCACATTAAAACACACCATCCAGCGGAGCACCGTTTCCACTGCAGTGCCTGCCATTACTACACCACCACCAGAGAGGCCATGGAGGTTCATCTGTCAGAAGTCGTCCACCAACAGGTGGCCAAAGAGAAAAACATTAGCCCTTTATTTAAAGACTGTGTAGAAAAAATCCTTGTGATTCTTTCAGATCAAAGAGAGGATGAAGACATGAATGAGAGTGACACTCGTGAGCAGTGCTCTGAAGAAGCTGGGGAGGTTCAGGAAACAGAAAATGTACTACCAGAGCCAGCTGAAGCTGTAAGGAAATGTTCTCTTCACAAACGAAAGCGAGGCAGACCGAAGACATCTAATGTGACTGTTTGTAGTCATTGTGGACTCGTTGCTTCCAATGCCACCAACCTCAGTGTCCACATACGACGCAGGCACAGTCGGTTGTACAGCTTCGTTTGTAAACTGTGCAACTATTACTGTGTGACCAAGGGTGACATGGATCGCCACTGTGAAACTAAAAAACACATCAACAGAATGCAAGCTGCCGGAAGTGAAGGCAGTGGGGTAGTTCTGCTAGATGCTGAGCAGAAAAATGAGGCAGAAATGGGTGACAAAGTATCAGTGATTGAGTCTCCTATTGATGAAGTGGACAAAAATAACTCCAGTGTGCCATGTAAGAAAAGCAAGTATGACCTGAGTAGTATCTGCACTCAGTGTGACTTTGTTGCTCACTCAGCTCTGTCTCTTGCTCTCCATGTGCGACGCAAACACACAAAAGACTTTGAGTTTGTTTGTTTAGCATGCAGCTACTACACCGTAACCCGTAGAGAGATGTTTAGACACATGGCAACAGAAAAACACAAGCAGAAACGTGAGTGTTACCGGAAAAAACAGAACCAAAGCTTTAATAATGTTCGGGCAAGTGTGATGATGAAGTCTACCGTTGAAGACCCAGAGACAATCACAGGATCAGAAGTGGTCGATGACAGTTCTATTTTGACATCTTCAAGCACCACAACTAAAGATGAAGAGAATTCAGCAAAGATAGGTGAAGAGAATTGTGCAAATGAAGATGGAGCAAAACGATCTGCTGAAAAGAGTATTTCCAAAGACAATGAAGAATCCTCAAATAATCCAGCTGAATCAAATGTGTATGACATGGTCCACTCAATGACGATGGTGAAAGATGCAATGCTGGAGGATATAAATGAGGAAAAATTTTTTGATGAAGATGAAATGAATGATATGAGAGATGACAGTCCCTCTAGTGAGAAACACCTTAGAGAGATACAGTTTGATGCATGCATCTATCCCTTAAAAATATTAGCAGAGCACAAGCAGGCATCACATGACGAAGAACAAACTATAGGTGCATTAAACCAGCAGAGCATCAAAAAACCTAAAACACTGGTTGGACCTGAGACAAAAACTACCAAACCAATTCCACGTATCTGCTGTGAGGACTGTGGTTTTTTGGCAGATGGCTTAAGTGGACTAAATGTTCATATCTCCATGAAGCATCCATCAAAGGAGAAGCATTTCCATTGCTTGCTGTGTGGAAAGTCCTTCTACACAGAGAGTAACCTACAGCAGCACTTAAGCAGTGCAGCACATATGCGCAACGAGCATGGAAGCACTGAAGATCTTCCAGAAGGAGGCGCCAGCTTTAAATGTGTCCGATGCAGTGAGCCCTGCCAAACTGAGCAGGAACTATTTGTGCATATCAAAGAAAAACATGAGGAACTGCTGAGAGAAGTGAACAAATATGTGCTGGAGGACACGGAGCAGATCAACCGAGAGCGGCAGGAAAACCAGGGCAATGTGTGCAAGTACTGCGGCAAAGTATGCAAGAGCAGCAACTCCATGGCTTTCTTGGCTCACATTCGCACACACACAGGTATGTCTTCCTATTTTTACCATTACATATTTGCATAAAACCTCTTTAGAATTACAGTTTAGAATGTTCTGTTTGTTGACCTTTAACTGTCAAAATATTTACTAGTACAAAATATATAACACTACAGCATAGTACATTTAATTACTATTGGTAATTACTTGCTTGGTAAACTCTTAGGCCATGTACACATTTGCAGCTACATGTAAATTAATTTGTTTTTACTCTTCTGTGTGATTAATCCTGATTTGTACACACAGTTATGAGTGAAAGTGCATTTTACAATTCACTAAGCTGAACTGATTATATCAGCATACAGTGCATCCGGAAAGTATTCACAGCGCTTCACTTTTTCCATATTTTGTTATGTTACAATCTTATTCCAAAAAGAATTAAATTCATTATTTTCCTCCGAATTCTACAAACAATACCCCATAATGAAAACGTGAAAGAAGCTTGTTTGAAATCTTAAATAAAAAAACGAAAAAAATCACATGTACATAAGTATTCACAGCCTTTGCCATGATACTCAAAATTGAGCTCAGGTGCATCCTGTTTCCACTGATCATCTTTGAGATGTTTCTACAACTTGATTGGAGTCCACCTGTAAATTCAGTTGATTTGGACATGATTTGGAAAGGCACACAACTGTCTATATAAGGTGCCACAGTTAACAGTGCATGTCAGAACACAAACCAAGCCATGAAGGCCAAGGAATTGTCTGTAGACCTCTGAGATGGGATTGTACCCATCTGGGGAAGGGTACAGAAAAATTTCTGCAGCACTGAAGGTCCCAATGAGCACAGTGGCCTCCATCATCCGTAAATAGAAGAAGTTTGGAACCACCAGGACTCTTCCTAGAGCGGGCCGCCCGGGCAAACTGAGCAATCGGGGGAGAAGGGCCTTAGTCAGGGAGGTGACCAAGAACCCAATGGTCTCTCTGAAAGAGCTCCAGCATTTCTCTGTGGAGAGAGGAGAACCTTCCAGAAGAACAACCATCTCTGCAGCACTCCACCAATCAGGCCTGTATGGTACAGTGGCCAGACGGAAGCCGCCACTCAGTAAAATGCACATGACAGCCCACCTGGAGTTTGTCAAAAGGCACCTGAAACACTCTCAGACCATGAGAAACAAAATTCTTTGGTCTGATGAAACAATATTGAACTCTTTGGCCTGAATGCCAAGTGTCATGTCTGGAGGAAACCAGGCACCGCTCATCACCTGGCCAATAACATACCTACAGTAAAGCATGGTGGTGGCAGCATCATGCTGTGGGGATGTTTTTCAGCGGCAGGAACTGGGAGACTAGTCAGGATCAAGGGAAAGATGAATGCAGCAATGTACAGAGATATTCTTGATGAAAACCTGCTCCAGAGCACTCTGGACCTCAGACTGGGGTAACGGTTCATCTTTCAACAGGACAACGACCCTAAGCACACAACCGAGCTGACAAAGGAGTGGCTACGGGACAATTCTTTGAATGTCCTTGAGTGGCCCAGCCAGAGCCCAGACTTGAACCCGATTGAACATCTCTGAAGAGATCTGAAAATGGCTGTGCACTGACGCTCCCCATCCAAGCTGATGGAGCTTGAGAGGTACTGCAAAGAAGAATGGGAGAAACTGCCCAAAAGTAGGTGTGCCAGTCTTGTAGCATCATACTCAAAAAGACTTGAGGGTGTAATTGGTGCCAAAGGTGCTTCAACAAAGTATTGAGCAAAGGAAGTGAATACTTATGTACATGTGATTTATTTATTTTTTTCGTTTTTTATTTTTAATAAATTTGCAAAGATTTCAAACAAACTTCTTTCACGATGTCATTATGGGGTATTGTTTGCAGAATTTGGAGGGAAATGAATTTAATCCATTTTGGAATAAGGCTGTAACATAACAAAATGTGGAAAAAGTGAAGCACTGTGAATACTTTCCGGATGCACTGTAAATATGTGTGTTCATCCTTCCTCACAATTTTGCAGGTCTTTTCTTAAAGTGATACTGTATTTCACTTAAATACAATTCTGAAATGAAAATCATTTACTTGATCTCATGTTAGTATGATAAAGAAAATTCAATGTCTTTTATTGTTTTTTTTGTTGTTGTTTTTTTTCTCTAAAGGATCTAAACCGTTCATGTGCAAGATCTGTAACTTTGCTACCGCTCAGCTCGGTGATGCCCGCAACCATGTTAAGAGACATCTAGGCATGAGAGAGTATAAATGTCACATCTGTGGGTAAGTTCAAGAGAACATCACATCTAAAAAAAAAAAAAAATTACAATTATGTCAGCTGAATGTTTTACTTCAGTCATTCTCAATTCTAGTCCAGCTCTCCTCACCACTCTGCAGGTTTTGTATTTCTCTCCGTAACACACCTGATTCAGATCATCAGCTTGTTAGGAGAGAGTTTATGAACTGAATTTTGTTCTGACTGACACGGTCGCTACACGGGATTTATACATTGTGTGCCTTTTTAGTTATAAAATTGAGCCAGTTATGTGCTGAAACATTTATATTGTTAGGAAGACTTTTACAAAATTTGAGCACAACTTAGACTCTAGATGGTGCTATGGGCAAATTTTGTTAAGCAATAGCCTACACAGTGCAAGGAAGTTTGACTTCAAACTTTGAATTAAATTTGTTAAATTCGTAGATTATTTTAGACTCATAACTTGCGTTTTTGGTGCACTGTATTAATATTTTACACCTTTAAGATGCGTGTTAGGTGATTACCTGTAAAATAAAAGGTATTGTCTTCCGTTAGTGCACATTCATGCTGCCTGTGTAATTTAATGCATTGTGGCATTGTGTGGGGTTGGGAATCTTGTGGTGACTGACAGGAAGACAATGCAGAACAGTTTTTCTCAGGTGGATGATTTTAATGAATTAACATAAAACATAAAAAACTTCATAGAAAACAAACAAAAAAAGCTTATTTCACTTTGTTTAGCAGTTTGACTGAGGTTCTCCAGCAAAAAAGTAACAGCCTCAAACGTGTCAAAAAGCTTTTTTTGAAATCAGGAACAGCCAGGATGGGATGTGAACATAGTGCTATCTTTAGATTGTTGAATGCTTCCTTTACGTTCTTTGTCCATGTCACCATTGTGGAATATCTCAGTAGTTAGCTCTGTAAAAAATGTGACCAGGCTAGAGAAATTAACCTCAAATCTTCTATAGTAGTTGGCAAGGAAAGGTTATAGTAGTTGTCCTAGGAAAGATTTTACTTCTCTTCTGTGGCGGGCCTAGGCCACTAAAGAAAACTGGTAGAATTAAGCCAGTTGGGGTTGACAGTCGGGGACTAGTTCACCACAGATGTCTGGTCAGGGACATGAAGATGCAGTTCAAAGTTATTTTGACACTTTTATTTTCTCCACAATGTTTCCATTAAGTTCAAGTATGTTGAGCACGTAAGTGCAGACAATTACTTTGGTGTTTCCCATGAGTGTGTTGGTATGTATGTGGTATGAAACAAGCATATAATAACAAAATTAGAATAAACAATTCATTAAACTCAGTAAATTCATACAATGTATGGTAGCAAACAAACTTCCAACAACAATCAGCATCACATGAATATATGAACAAATTAAATCACTAGTTCTGTACAAGTACCTTTAAGCAATAATATCCAATCAAACAAAATATAGATTCAGAAAGGTCACAGTTAACGTAAGCTGAAGTCCATAAATTAACTTACTTGGTTCATATAATACGCACACAACACCAAACATAAAGAAAGCATCAAGTCCCTTTTTTTCACCCATTCCGTGCTGGTATATTTCTACAAGACGCTAATCACCGCCACCTGCTGGAAATGGGCAGAGCATAGTGGCTTTACGACTGCGTTGACAGTACATTCAAACACTGGCTGATCGCCAGAACACTTCAAAATAAAAGTGTACTTACAGTGGACCTTTTTAACAGCCACTCTTGAATTGCTTGGACTATAGCTTCTTGGGGTTTATCTAGGCCTCCCCCAGTGGTGTATCGAAATATCTCCGCATAGCCAGTCTTATTTTATTTTTTTTATTTTTTTCGCATTTGTATTTGAATTTGTCAACTCTGCCTTTTGAAGTAGGTCTTATACCCTCTGTGCCAAGCCTAAGAGACTTCCCCAGGCTACAGGCTAGTACTTGGCGTATCAACCTCTAGAAGGTGGCGGGGTCCCATGCAGGCCGATGGGTAGGTAAGTGTAATGATGTAGCCCCTCTGGAGTTGCAAAGGCCATCTTTTCTTTAGATTCTGGGACAGAGGCACCAGCTAATACCCTTTATTGAGATCCAGTGTTATAATAAAGTGGGCTTTACTTAGTCGGGTAATGGACACGATTACAATGGAGCTGGACCAGGTGCTTTGGAACTCCACTATGCGCCAATATTTTGCTGACATCTTCTTTGATAGCCTTTCTCTTAGCCTCTGGTATTATGTTGGAGTGCTGGTTCACAGTTTTACCTGGGTTGTGACTTTCATGCTGGATCATCAACGTGAACCCTGGAACAGTGCAGAAGACATCCTGGTTGTGATCCACTAGCTCCATCACCCCCTGTCTCTGTTGTGGGGTCAAATCATTTCTCACTTTCTCCTCATCTCATGGGGTTACATGTATTGTCTAGGAGGAAGACAATTCTCTGTTGTCTAGGAGGAACTCAACAGTTCTTCTTTAGCATGCCACATCTCAAAAGGTTCACATGGTAAATTTGGCCTGGCTTTCTCTTTCCAAGTGTCTGACCTGGTAATTTACTCACCTAACCTCTGTATTAAATCAAAAATGGGCCCTTCCAGGAACGCCAAACACTATCCGGAAAGCCAAATCCCTGACAACAGATTTGGCTAAAGAGACTGCTAAAAAAAATCATCTATTCTGTGAGCACTTGCTACATCCTACTGAGAAAAAAAAAAAGTCCCTCTTCACTTTCATTTTTCCTTAATCCCTCCCTGTTCTATCCTGTACTATTTTAAATGATGTCTGAAACTTGAATTACAATCACTTCTGGTGTTTATTTACCTTATGATGAATTGGTTGTTGTATTCCTCATTTGTAAGTCACTTTGGATAAAAGCATCCGCTAAATGAGCAAATGTTAATGTATTCTCTCCGCCATCTCGGATGTAATCAACTGGGTGTTCTCTGCGTTAGTGCTGTTTTGAGCTGTTTAATGCATTCACTTACTGGATCCTTGGACTAAAAACTGTCCAGGAGTTCACCGTCTTCAAAATAATAATCCAATCGCAAACAGAGGATCAATGTGAAAGGTGTGCTGTTAAAAGTATCCATCTTCAGCACTGAATCACATGTATTGTTTGTGAAATTACAGTTTGACAGTTTTCTAATTACTGATTTTTAATCTGTTCATATGTGTGGACTCATTTACTCCTTCATCTCACACTGTTCAGTCACAACATTATAACTACATGCCTAATATCATATATGCCCCCATTTGTGCGGCCAAAACAGCTCTGATGCATTGATGCATGGATTCCACAAAGACCTCAGAGCATGTCCTTTGGTATCTGGCACCAAGACAGTAGCAGAAGATCCTTTAAATCCTGCAAGTTTTGACATGGGCCTCCATGGATCAGATTTGTTCCAGCACATCCCACAAATGTGCTCAGTCAGTCAGATTGAGATCTGGGGAACTTGGGAGGCCAAGGCAATTTTGAACTTTGTCAAGTTTTTTTCAAAACATTCCAGAACAATTTTTGCAGTGTGGTATTATCCTGCTGAAAGAGACACACCATTGCAATGGAAGGGTGTACATCATCTGCAAAAATGTTTAGGTAGGTAGTGCATGTTACAGTAACATCCACATGAATACAGGTCCCAAGGTTTCCCAGCAGAACATTGTCCTGAGCAAATCACTGCCCCCGCCGGCCTGCCGCCTTCTCAAAGTGCATCCTGCTGCTCAGGTAAACAACACGCATGCACCCAGTAATCAACCTGATTTAAAAGAACATGTGATTCATCAGATTAAACAACCTTCTTCCACTGTTTTTTGGTCCACATGCTCATTGTAGGCACTTTCGGTCGTGGAGAGTGGTCATCATGGTCATTCTGTGATGCACAGAGAATGTTCTGACACCTTTCTATAATGCTCAGAATTAAGAAATTTGAGATATAGTGGCTCTTCTGTGTGATTCGACCAGCCAGCCTAGCCTTCACTCCCCATGTGCATCAGTGAGCCTTGGGTGCCCATGACCCTGACTCCGGTTCACTGGTTATCCTTAATTTTTTCATCTTCTTATTAGATTCTAGACCGAGGCACTAGCCAGTGAGATCCAGTGTTGTAATAAAGTGAGCTTTACCCAGTCTGTCAATTAACTCATCTATGTGGGACATAAGATAGGCTTCAAATTTAGACACCTCATTTAATTTTCTGAAGTCATTGCAAAAATCTTACAGTGCTGTCTGGTTTGGACACCCTTACAATGGGGCTGGACCAGGTGCTCTGAGACCCCATATTTGCTCCAATATTTTCCTTACTTCCACTTTGATACCCTCTATCTGAGCCTCTGGTGTTCTGTAGGAGTGCTGGTTCACAGTTTTACCTGGGCTGTGGCCAGTTATCTTTCATTGTACCACTTTTGGTAGGTATTTATCGTGCATACTGGGAACAGCCCATAAGACTTGTCATTTTGGAGTTGCTTTAATGCAGTATTCTAGCCATCATTATTTGGCCCTGGTGAAGATCACTCAGATCTTTTCACTTGCCCATTTTAACTGCTTCCACCACATGAAATTCAAGAACTGACTGTTCACATGCTGCCTAATATATCCCACTCCTTGATAGGTGCCACTGTAAGAATATAATCATGATTTAAATGATGATTTACTTCAATATAATAACAATATAATCAAAGTTATTTACTGTTTTGGTAAACCAGCTGCAATTTGATGCAGGTTTTGCAAACAGACTTTTACAGAAGGATATGGACTTGAAATGCAGCAGCAACAAGTAGGTGTGTTACACAGTGTCTACACCACGCACGACCGTTCTAGAGGTTGTTGCAAATCCATTTATTAGTAGCGCAAACGCTTGAGTACTTCAGAAATAGAACGCTGTGCTGCTTCCAGTGTAAACAGCATTATTGGCCCTGTCACAAATGGAACACTTCATGTGCACTTTCGGTCTTGCGGACTTACAGTGGCCGCCGCGTGCGCGTGTCCGTTAAGCCCATGAGACCGTAGGGTGTCCCAATCGTCATTTTAGCGTTCAAAAGGGTGCTCGCGAGCACCCCCTTTGCAGCCGTTATGCGCCCTCGATCCACACTTCTGCTGAGCCCGCACTGGGGCGAGCTCCGCAGCAGACTTCTACCCGACAGTCAAAGCGGCATTACGTCACGAAAGTGCGGACTCAGAGGAAGACCGTGAGGGTTTAGGGTGCCATTTGGGACAGGGCCATTGATTATTGTAATAGGTTCAGTTGTTTTTTGCATCGCAATGAATTGTGCACAATGATAATCTTGCTTACACTGTGTTTGTACTATGTTAGCTGCGCAGAAAGCATTCATGAGAGTGCCAAAGTCAAGTTGCAGTAGCGAGATCTTTGCAATTGTGCACTCAGCAGACACATAATATAGAAATATAGAAACAGAAATATGATATAATAATTTAATCAGCACTTTTCAATATTAGTTAATATTGTCAGCTGTAATGGTAAAAATGTAGTAAGAGTTCCAGATCTAATATTTATTGCATACAGTGCATCCGGAAAATATTCACAGTGCTTCAGTTTTTCCACATTTTGTTATGTTACAGCCTTATTCCAAAATTAATTAAATTCATTATTATCCTCCAAATTCTACAAACAATACCCCATAATGACAACGTGAAAGAAGTTTGTTTGAAATCTCTGCAAATTTATAAAAAAAAAAAAAAAAAAAAATACATAAGTATTCACAGTCTTTGCCATGACGCTCAAAATTGAGCTCGGGTGCATCCTGTTTGCACTGACCATCCTTGAGATATTTCTACAACTTGATTGGAGTCTATCTGTGGTAAATTCAGTTAATTGGACATGATTTGGAAAGGTACACACCTGGAAAGGTACAAAACAAAAAAGATCACATACACAAGTATTCACTGCCTTTGCTCAATACTTTGTTGAAGCACCTTTGACACCAATTACAGCATCAAGTCTTTTTGAGTATGATGCTGCAAGCTTGGCACACCTATTTTTGGGCAGTTTCTCCCATTGTTTTTTTGCAGTACCTCTCAAGCTCCATCAGGTTGGATGGGGAGCGTCGGTGCACAGCCATTTTCAGATCTCTCCAAAGATGTTCAATCGGGTTCAAGTCTGGGGCCACTCAAGGACATTCACAGAGTTGTCCCGTAGCCACTCCATTGTTATCTTGGCTGTGTGTTTAGGGTCGTTGTCCTGTTGAAAGATGAACCGTCGCCCCAGTCTGAGGTCCAGAGCACTCTGGAGCAGGTTTTCATCAAGGATGTCTCTGTACATTGCTGCATTCATCTTTCCCTCGATCCTGACTAGTCTCCCAGTTCCTGCCGCTGAAAAACATCCCCACAGCATGATGCTGCCACCACCATGCTTCACTGTAGGGATGGTATTGGCCAGGTGATGAGCGCTGCCTAGTTTCCTCCAGACATGATGTTTGGCATTCAGGCCAAAGTGTTCAATCTCCGTTTCATCAGACCAGAGAATTTTGTTTCTCATGGTCTGAGAGTCCTTCAGGTGCCTTTTGGCAAACACCAGGTGGGCTGTCATGTGCCTTTTACTGAGGAGTAGCTTCCATCTGGTCACTCTACCATACAGGCCTGATTGGTGGAGTGCTGCAGAGATGGTTGTTCTTTTGGAAGGTTCTCCTCTCTCCACAGAGAAATGCTGGAGCTCTTTCAGAGTGACCATCGGGTTCTTGGTCACCTCCCTGACTAAAGCCCTTCTCCCCTGATCGCTTATGCCAAATTCACTCTGCACAATTTTAGCCCCGATTTTCACTTGCTGACAAATGCCCGAAATCATCAATTTTTCCTCGTTCACGCGAGTGACAATCACGCAGTGTGAATTATCAAAGATGCGATGTGAGAGAATTGCCGACGCCCGTGAAATATTTGGCATGCTAAATATCTGGACCTGTCGGTGGTTCAAAATCCTGCTGTGTGAAATGAGTTCTGACTGAAAAATACATCAGCGATGACCTGCAGCCAATGAGAGAGCAAGATACAGGGCAGCGGGAAGTTCGGGAAGGAGTTATATGAAACGTAGATTCCAGACAAGACAGAGTTGTCGGCAATTCTTCCTATTGTAAAGTCATGCAGTGTGTAACCTGTCGCCAATCCATTGTGCAATGTGAACACAGCAGCAACTGAATGCTACCCTAGATAGTCGTGCAATGTGAAAACAATGCTGATCCGATGACTTTGAAAATCATGCAGTGTGAACTCGGCATTAGTTTGGCCGAGCGGCCCGCTCTAGGAAGAGTCCTGGTGGTTCCAAACTTCCATTTACGGATGATGGAGGGCACTGTGCTCATCGGGACCTTCAATGCTGCAGAAATTTTTCTGTACCCTTCCCCAGATCTGTGCCTCGATACAATCCTATCTTGGAGGTCTACAGACAATTCCTTGGACTTCATGGCTTGGTTTGTGCTCTGACATGCACTGTTAACTGTGGGACCTTTATATAGACAGGTGTGTGCCTTTCCAAATCATGTCCAATCAACTGAATTTACCACAGGTGGACTCCAATCAAGTTGTAGAAACATCTCAAGGATCAGGATGCACCTGAGCTCAATTTTGAGTGTCGTGGCAAAGGCTGTGAATACTTATGTACATGTGATTTTTTTTTTTATTTATTTATTTTTTTTTTTATATAAAAGTGAAGCACTGTGAATACTTTCCTGATGCACTGTATGTAAAGATGTTACCCAATCATAGCAGTGGGCATAAACACTCAAGAGAGACACAACCATTTAAACTGAGTGTTTACAATCAAGGGATTAAAATCAGGTTAATAAATGGCCTTTTGTTAAAAATCCTACTAACATTATGAGCAAATTAATAAACCCCTTTTACTATCTAAGTGCTGTTTTCACCTGTCTCTGGCTGTTTATATTTGGTGGAGAACAATGAATCAGACTTTACATGTGGACACTTTTAATCATCACTAATCATTTCATGTAATCCCTTAATTTAAAAAAAAAAAAAATTAATGTGCTTAAACCTTTTTCCACGCAAACCTTAGTATTTAAACGGAATTTTGTGACGGCAAAGATAGCTTGGCTCATGATTAATCATTTTTGATTCATGCTGTTGCCTAAATCACATTATAATTGAGAATAAAAATATTGTTGATCAATATGTAATGCTCATTTGATGCTCACTGACTAAGAAGATGCCTTACCGACACAAACAGTTTAATGAGAGTAATTGCTGGATTTGATTATATTTGTATATATCCTTTGATACTTTTTTCTTAATGTTCACTAATACAATGCATGGAAAGATGGCAAAATTTAAATGTATTATGCACATATTTAGGAACATAGAAAACATAAAAACTGTCATTAATATCTGTAAAATAAGTAAATTGGGCAGTTTTATTTAAATGAAGGGTTGTAAGAAATGAGTACACCCTTTATTAAATTCAACAAACTTGTAATATTCTTGAACTTACTTACGTCCTCCATAAGTATACTGCTCTGACCCTTCTTGGCATCGGGTGTGCATGTTTATGACAAATTGTCACATCTGTCTTTTTTTAACTCCTGGAGGGTGACTTCCTTAAATGCTCTGATCTGTGTTGGGGAGTGTTGCTCGACTTGTCTCTACAAAATCCCTCACAGGTGCTCAAGAGTGTTAAGGTTGGGTGAAATACTTGTAGGTTTTCCACCCTTTGAGAATGTATATAGTTAGGGTTATAACTGAAAAAATGCCAAAAAAATGCAGGGAATGAGGAGAGGGTGGCATATTCTTTTTCAAGTTTTTGTATACACATAGTGGTGTGTGAATTCATGACAGCATTGATAAAGCACAACTCCCCCACACCTTCAGCAGTCATACATCCCTATATAAGAGCTTTACTACCACTAAACTTCACTTTGGAAACCAGACACTTCTCACTGTACTCCTCCTCTAGCAGGGCAATAACATTTTGGGTGCTGTTAGATCGTAAATGACTTGGTCTAATGAGACTAGATGTATGGATTCCCAGTAGTCTATATTTTGTAAATACTAAATGCATCTCGTTAAAAGGCTAAATGTGTTCATTGTGCTTTGGGTACAATAGGTACTTCTAATGTAGACAACAACTAAGCATTTCACTTCTGCAAAACAACTTCTCCTAAAAACTTTGCTTTAGAAGTAAAATTTCATACATTTGGTTTATGCTCAAATTATTTTCTATGAATAATACACTTTTATAGAAAAAGCCTTAGTATCTCCCCTAGTGAAAAATGAATATAATTAATTGTATTTAAAAAATATTTATTTCATGGAATGTATACTAAAAATAGATTGGCATGTCTATATACTAACTGAAAATACACTGTAAATGTAGCTATTTCATGCTTTCATAAAGCACAAACTTAGGAGCCGGACGAACACTGACACAAACACGTAAAGGAATCATGGTGTTCATGTGTTTCTTTTAAGCAGACAGTTTAACAACTGAACAATTATTTGACTGTACATTGAACTAAATAGAGATGCACCATTCTACCGGCCAGGGACCGGAATTAACTGATTTTGCGACGATTTTCTGCCGATTCCGAGCCGGTCTGTTTTGACGTCACACTTACGGCGACTGATAATGTATTTATGTCGTGCCAGATGAGACTTGCGCAGCCTGAGTGAGTGTGTGAGAGAGACTCGTGCAGAAATCAAAACAAATGAAAGTTATATTTGCATACTGCAGTAGTGAAAAAAAGGAATTTACGATAGTCTATATTATTTAGGTACGCAACATTACACGACCAAAATGTTTCAACACGATTGCAATGTGATTTTATACAATAGTAGTTCAATAAACAAGAAGTTAAAATTAAGTGACTTACATTTTAGAAACTGTTTTGCTCAATTTTGCTGATGAAAATAGCTCCAATCAAAGCCATGGCAGAACTGGGGCCTGTACCATGATGGTAGTTGAACAAATTCAGAGTTACAGGATTAGTTTTGAGTTGACAAAACCAAACCACTCCAATCCAGCTTTGTTGGTACCATGATGCTGATCATCAACTTTCTTTGTCAACTCAGGCTTTGATCCTGAGTTTATGGAGCGCGTGCACATGAATGTGTGACATCAGTGGCGAACAGCCAATCACATTCCTTGCAACACAAAGCAAGTTTGATTTACTTCTCACGAGAGACCCAGCAAGATTCAAAACTAAAGGTTTTGCTAAAGGTTAAGAGACTGAAAAATATGACGCATTTAAATGTCATATGAAACATGAAAGAGGACAAATAAAAAAATAAAAAATTATCTTGCTCTATCAGAGCAGTCACAAGTGAAACTTAAGTTAGTTTATACATTTAAAAATATATAGCGATAGAGACTCGAACATGTAAGGTCACATGCATTCATTTTTAAAATAGTGTTATCTATTGATTCTACAGCTCATTTATATTACATATGATCTGTATATCTTAATATTCATTCAAAATAAATTATTTATAATTGTTGAACTAAAATTGCTTGTGTGTAATGTATTAATAATAATACAAATCATATAATAATTATATAAATCATATAAAATAACTCTAAGTGATTATCATTAAAGCCAGACTTTTTTTTTTTTAGTACTAGTGACCTTTAATTTGGAACAAGAGAAACTGGGGGAGTGACTTTTTGCATCAGACATGTTACTTTGCTCACATCTGATTGGTCCAATTTCAGTTTGAGATCTCTAATCCAGAACATAACCTTCCCCGGAGCAGGTTAACCATGGATTATAAGTTACTATGGCAATGAATGCCGCTAAAAGCCAAGCCACTTTCATGGTACCTAAAACCCAGGATTGGTGCAAACTAAACTGAAACTTAGCCAGTTAATCTGGCTTTATGGTACAGGCCCCTGTTTTGTGTCTCCGAGCAACACAGCAGTGTTTCCTTACTGAATGAATCCGCGTTTTTGAACGAATCAATTGAGTCAATGATTCAGTAAAGACAGTAGTCACTTGCCTCGTTTCTGAATGAATCATCCGTTTGAATGAATCTGTTGAATGAAGGACTAAATGACTCACTCATTCAAACAGTCATTTGCCGCCACCTACTGGTTTGGTTTCATATTTAAAACTATCATTGCATTTTCCCCAACATTTCTTATTTATATGTTAAAAAAATATTTAAAAAATTAATCTTATAAAATTCTTCATGCATTCAAAATTTTGCAGTGTAAATGCATTTATGGCACCTCAGCTTCATCAAACAGTCTGTGTAAATACATCTAATGCCACTTCAGATGCAGCTTCTGTGTTTCCTGCAGTGGAAAGATGGAGTTTGTTGATACTGATTTCATTTGAATGGTAACAGCTCTACAGTTTCTTATTATTCTAACTGAATTAAGAGGGGGGGGGGTACTCTGGGTTCAGGCCAAAATTCCGAGCTCGGAGCCCTCCTCTCGGACAGCATGTCAAATATGCATAACCTTTACTCTGTTTATTATACTGTATGTAAGTGTGAACTCATGAATGACATCTATTTTGTTATATACAGCAGCGCCTTTTCATGTAATTGTTATTTCTACTTATTTTCTAGTCACAGAGCACTTTATTTTGAGAGTTGTTTAAGTGAGAGAACATCTGTAACTTTGTCCAGATTGGGGGACTTGTAATGTTTAATAATTTTTTATTATGTAAATGTATATGTATGTATGCATGTATGTATGTATGTATGTGTGTATGTGTGTGTGTGTGTATATATATATATATAATATTTACTGTATATTTAAATATATATTATATATTTAGATTTAATAAATATATATTTATATTTATATACTTATATTTAAATATATATTATATATTTAAATATATATATATATTAGGTTTAGTGTGTGGAGAGGTGCTGAAATCGCGTTTGGTCTCGTACTGCATTGCGTCCCTTCTCAGTGTTGGGCACTTGCTTAGCAATTTGTTGCGATTAACAGGAAAGTGTGTGCAGCTGAATTGGAGTAGTGTTTTGTTAGATGGGTATAAAAAAAGCTTAGTTTACCGCGGCAGCGGTCGTGTGAAGACCGAAGAGTAAAGACCATCGACTCTACCGTGCGACTCCACCGGGCAGGGACACCGGCAAAGGATATAAGTATCACTTTTTATTTTTCCTCTTTCCTACTACTTGTTTCACTTCTGTTTCAGTTTTTATAACCATTTCTTACTATGTGTAAGTAAGCTGTTGTTGTTGTTTTTAAAACGTGTGTTTGGCTCAGTGTTGAGGTCTGTATTGGTTGTTTATTAAGTTTTAGTTTTATTTAATTTTAGTTATTTTAGTACTTCATACTACATGGAAATGAAATAATATATATATTGAATTTATTTTTATATGTATGTATATGTATATGTGTGTGGCTGTACATACACATGTCGTTGTTTTTTGGTGTTTGGCTTAGTGTTATGTTAGAAGCATTATTATACTCATACCTTTTGTTGTTTTAATATTTTAAATTGTTTTTAGCTTTACTTTTTTTGTTTTCATTTAAATGTTTAGTTTTTGAAATGTTGTATGCATTTGTCATTTTTTTAATTTCTTTATTTTCTTAAATGTGTGTGTATATATAGTATTTACAGAGTTTTGACTTAGTTTGTTACTTTTTCTTATTTGTAAGTTGCTTTGGATAAAAGTGTCTGCTAAATGACTAAAAAGTTATATATATATATATATATATATATATATATATATATATAGCATTAAAAAAGTATAGATTTTTGTTTGTATATGCTGTCAATTATAGTTTTTAGAAAGAAAATCGAAATTGCCAAAAATCGGTATCGGCAGGTCAAACTTACAAAAAAAACGGAAATAGGAATCAGCCAAGAAAATTGCAATCGGTGCTTCTCTACTAAACAACAAACCTGCCATCCGGTGGTGACTGGACTTTTGCTGCTTGTCAGGGGCAGGGCGTGCAGCACTTGGGCTCTATTCTGTACTTTGACTCGGAGCAGGAGAGCTACTCCAGCTGCTACTTGTAGGGCCCTATGAAATCCGTTTTATTTTTTCCAAAATTCCTTTTTTTTTTTTTTTTTCTTTTTTTTTTCAAAATTCTGTTTTTTTTTCCATTTTAATTTTTCTGGTCTCCTTTTTAATGGTTAAATTAAATTGTATGAAAGCATGTATAAAAGCATGTCTAATTAATTAAAATAATGAAATTTAAACAATTTAACATCTATTTATTAAAAGTTTAACAAAAATGATGTTTAGGGCCCGATGAAATGTTTTATTTTGCGTGTCTGCGCCATTCATTAATACAGAGACACGCAGAAGTCATATTTAAATAGTCTTTTGCGGGTTAATATTTCAAATACTAGTGGGAGTGTGCTCACCTGTGTGTGTGCGTGTGTGTGCGCGTGTGTGTGTGTGTGTGAGAGAGTGTGTACACGAGATACAGAGAGCAGAGGAGAATTGTAAACGCGCGACCATATAGAGACAGAAATGACATGCCGTCGTATAAATAAGATAAATAACATAAGGCTATTTAGTTTGCTTAATAAGAGAACAAGGTATAGACCTGTTCTATAGGAAAGGTAACTTTAAATGACTTCTGTTGTGATCTGGTGCTATAGAAAAACTAAAATTAAATAAAATTTAATTTTATTGGCAGAGGAAACACTTATCTAGTAGGTTTCTGCTAACAGGTGCTGTAAGGGCAGAATTTCCAAACACAACTTTTTGCCTACAGTGCCAATGTAACAATGAGCAATTTGCAAATAAAATTTATTTTGTTAAATATTGAAGTAATATTTCAGTAATTTATTTTTTGAATTCTGTTGCCTTGTTATGATTAATAAACAATAAAATGCACTGTATTTGAGTACTACTTGAGTATAAAAATAATATAGATAAAAGGAAATGTTTTGCATGTACTGCATGATTATGAATAGTAATTACATAAAATAGTACGTATTCTAATTATGACCTTTACCTTTTCAATAATTTAACCACACTTCAAATTTATTTCTGTAGTGCTTTTCACAGTTTTGCATGGTTGCAAAGCAGCTTTGCATACATATAGAAAGCAGTTACAAAAGTAAATATATGTAATAAACAACAACAACAACAACATATAGTCCGTTTGAAATGGTTAAAGAAATTCACATATTTGATCAGAAGGTTTAGCCTGTTACTTCAGTATATTCCTAATACACTCCAGTGCACCTGTACTAATACACTTTTTTTTTTTCATTAATGGTTCTTTAAATATCATTTAAATATCACAATGTTTTGCTTACCTTTTACCTGATGTAATCTGTCATTAACACTTCAGGAAACAATTGTAAAAGCTGGCATTACATTTGTTTTATTCTTCTGCACACACTAACACAGACAGTTCCGTTCGTTGGTGGAAGAATGTGAACGTGGAGAACTGATTATGTTTCAGTGCATGTGCATGGAATAAAACCATCTGTAACATTTCTCTGCTCATTGTTTCTGCGCGCTTCAACTCTCAATGCACTGCACAACTGTTCCTAATGTAAAACGTAATTAAATGAATAGTCTCGCATTATGCTGCGGATTTATGTGACGCATGAATTGAAATTATTTTAAAATATTTTATTTTTCATGCAGTTAACATCTCTGAATTTATTTGACATTTTAATTTTTGTGTAATTTTGTGGGCTGGTCAGGATAATTTTAATAATTCATTTAATAATTCATAATATTTTGACAGTCCAAATGGCTGCAGCCCACATTTCAAAGTGCAACGTTGCCGCTGTCTGTACTGGACATTAATGTTGTGTCCACTGGCTTTATGTCTTTAACAGTTTCAAGTTTTAACATTTTCGTGTTCTATAAGGGCTGTTTCATGTTCATTTTCATGCACCGCTTACTGCATCTATACTAAGCCTTTTTTTTTCTCAGCGATTCACAGTCTTTAAATCCATATAATTAGTGCTGTCATCGATGGGGAAAAAAGTCTGTTTGCTTATAGTAGTATTTGTAGCAGTATGAAAAGAACACAAAGTAACCCCAGTTTTGCACGGTGCATGCCTGCGTGGTGGCACAACTGTTAAAAGGAGTGCGCTTGTGTGGTAGCGACCCGGGTTCGAATCCAGTCCGTAGTGTTTCCTGCATTCAGTGTATGTATGGCTGTTCCCAATGTGTCTGATGTTCTCTAGATAAGTAAGTTAGCTGGTATAAAAGGCAGGTTCTAGTAAAAGGCAGGTTCTTAAGCTGTGCTATTATTTGTAAAGATTAATTTATTGCATTAGAAGCACACAATAATGGTATCATTAGCACACTTCAAGTTTATTTGGAATGCCATTGCAGTGTGTTTTAAAGTCACTAAAAGTAAAGGATAGCTTTATCTCAGTTTGTTATTAGTATAATATTAATTCATGTTCAACACTCTTAGGGTACTGTTGGCGGTGGAAACGCAAGCTGGATCAGGGTTTTCGGTCCCGAATCGTACCGTACTGTACTGTACTAACCCGTACTGCTCGGTGGAAACGAGCCATTATAGTGTAACTGAATTGCAATTGTAATATCACCAAAATACATTTGAAGTTTATGCTGAGTGAATTCTGTATTTCAAAACTTAAATACAAGAGTGGATATTTAAAGTGTACTTAAGTATACTTGGAATAGTTCCACTTTAGCACAAACAACTATATTTAATACAACTTTAGTTGAACTTCAGCACTGCTTTTGCACAACCAATTTAACATGCCAATTTATAGTGTGCACAAATACATTTAGTTATACTAAAGTACATACTAATAAATTGTGCTTAAGTATACTGTTTTTTTCACTAGGGTTTTTATACAAGTTTTCAAATTTGTTTTCTTTTAAGTGGGTAACACAGTTACCTTATAACAATGTGGTCCCCATTTGAATCAGGAGGCCTTTCTGTGTGGAGTCCTGTGTGCTTTTTCTCCCTGTTTTGGCATGGGTTTCCTGCTGGTCTTTCTGTTTTCCCCACAGTCCAGAAACATGCAGGTTAGGTGAATTGGGGACTCAAAAATTGCCCATACAAATGTGGCCTTTAAGACTGCATGTTTTTGTGCGCAGTAGCACGCAATTCGTCATGCATGAGCACTGCATCTGCAGGCACGCTTCGTTGCATTTAAATAAATTTCTTAAATTTGTCAGTAGGTAGGCCAGATTAGACTCCTCTTGGCCTCTTCAGCTTGGAAATTGTTTGTCTTGAATCAGTATTTAAATATGCCTAGGCTTATGGATTATTACGTTGCATATTAAAACAGAATGACCATCATTTTCTGATTGTTTCTGGTCATTTTTTTTAACTGCACATTTATTCAGAGAAAACTAAATATCCCCAATAAAATATGAAAAACAATAATAGACACAAACATTTAAAATCCATTTACACATAATAAAATGAGTATAATACAGCATATTATTATTTTAAATGTTTTATACACATGTACTTTATTGCTCTCTGCAGGTATTCACAAGATAACGTGTGCATAAATATTACTTTAGTGTGCTGTTGTGAAAGTGTTTTTATTTTCCACAGACACAATGAGGAGAAATGCACATACTCACAAAAGTTCACATATGTGAGATATAAAGTTGCAGAATTGCTAACATACATACACAAGCCAGTAACAGGAGTGCTTTTGCTGTTTAATGTGCTTACCACATTGTTACCACATTGTTGCCACAGCCATATCACCAAGCAGCCCAAGACTGGTTGTCCACTGAAGCTAAGCAGGGTTGAGCCTGGTCAGTACCTGGATGGGAGACCTCCTGGGAAAACTAGGTTGCTGTTGGAAGAGGTGTTAGTGAGGCCAGCAGGAGGTGCTCACCCTGTGGTCTGTGTGGGTCCTAACGCCCCAGTATAGTGACGGGGACACTATACTGTCAACAACCACCGTCCTTCGGATGAGACGTTAAACCGAGGTCCTGACTCTCTGTGGTCATTAAAAATCCCATGGCACTTCTCGTAAAAGAGTAGGGGTGTAACCCCGGTGTCCTGGCCAAATTGCCCCCTCTTGCCCTTGTCAATCACGGCCTTCTAATAATCCCCATTCATTGAATTGGCTCCATCACTCTCTCTCCTCTCCACCTGTAGCTGGTGTGTAGTGAGCGCACTGGCGCCGTTGTCCTGTGGCTGCCGTCGCATCATCCAGGTGGATGCTGCACACTGGTGGTGGTTGAGGAGAGACCCCCCCCACATGATTGTAAAGCGCTTTGGGTGTACAGCAGTACACAAAGCGCTATATATATATATATATATATATATATTTACTAGGACTAGATGTTAAAATCCCTTGACATTCAGCAAGCACTGTTGTTGGAGATGTCCTCTTGGTTGGTGTTGGATTGGGGGATGACCGCCTGGTGCCTCCAGTACGACACCTCATCAGTTGTGCACCCCTGCCTCATTGGGTGTTTCGGCCTTTATCACAATACACCCTCGCCCGAGGCTGGCCCACCACAGGCTGATTAGACCTGGGTGTGTGTCGCACCGGGGCTCCATGAGGTCGCTTGGGAGCCCATACAGCCTCCTTCCGCTTCAGCCACAGCCAGTAACTGCTTCTTTCGGTAGCAGTTGCAAGGTCTTTGATGGTCTTACGCTGAGCCTGTCCTCTGATTCCAACCTCCTTTAGTAGCCTTGTGGTGGAACTAGCTACAAAGCCCCTGCAGCCCACTTCCACTGGACGCACATTTACGTTCCATCCCCGGTCCTCTGCTTCGGCAGCCAAATCTGCATATCGCAATCTTTTCCTTTCAAACGCCTCACCGATAGCTTCCTCCCACGGGACTGTCAGTTCCACTATAAAGACATGTCGACAGGATTTGGACCAGAGGACTAGGTCTGGGCGCAGGTTGGTCGCTGCAATTTCGGGTGGGAAGGTGAGCCTCTGATTTAAGTCTACCCGCATTTCCCAGTCCCGGGCTGCGTTCAGTGGGCATGAGTCTGGAGGCGATCGATTGATCGAAGGTTTCTCCCCTTCCCGGACGAAGGATGTTGGTTGGCGGCAGGTAGTCTGGGCTTCCAGGGGCATGGCATTAACGGTCACCCTCTTACTCTCCAGTGTTGCAGCCAAGCACTTCAGCACTTGGTTGTGGCGCCAGGTGTATCTGCCTTGCGTAAGGCTGGTCTTACAGCCCACCAGGATGTGTTTCAGGGTTGCTGGGGCAAGACACTGGAGACAGGCTGGATCCTCTCCAAACCAGAGATGTAGATTGGTTGGAGAGGGCAGGACATCATATGTGGCTCTGATGGTAAAGCTCAGCATATTGGACTCTATGTTCCACAGCTCGCTCCAAGTGATCTTCCTCCTCTCCACACCTTCCCACCTCATCCAGCGGCCTTGCTTGGCTTGGGACACCGCTCTGGCACACCTGTCCGCTTCTTCCTGGTGGCGCACCTCCTCAACCACCAGGTGCCGGCGTTCAGCTGGAGTAGCCTTCTGCCATGTGGGTGTTGTTGCTCCCAGCCCTAAGCCCCCTCTGCCTTGTTGAACTTGGCCCACTATGTCCCGGTGTCTCAGGGCGGACTTTGCCTGTGCCACTGCTACACCTGGCCTCCACCTCCTCCCTGTGGCTAAGGCGGGAGCGGCCCCTCTGACGAAAGGATCCCGGGATTCTGCGAGGGTCATTTCGAGCCTTGCTTTAGAGCATTTGTATTCCTCCACCAGGCTTGAGATTGGAAGAGAGAGGGCTCCATTGCCGTACAGACCTATGCTGCTGAGGCATCTGGGTAGTCCAAGCCACTTTCTCACCTGCGCATTCACCAATCGCTCCAGTCGACTGGCGTGAGATAGAGTGACCTCATAGATGGAAATTGGCCACATGAGGCGGGGCAGCAGTCCAAACTGAAAACACCAGAGCTTCAGCTTTCCTGGAAGAGCAGTGCTGTTGATCTGCTTCAGGCCACTGATGGTATCCTGCTTTAGTTGTTCCACCTGTTCGGCGTCTTTGAGATCTGTGTTGTACCACCGACCAAGGCTTTTTATGGGCTTCTCCAGGATAGTCGGTATCGGCTCGCCATTAATGAGGAACCTCTCATTTACAATCTGGCCCTTGACAATGGAGATACTGCGGGATTTGTTGGGTTTAATCTCCATTCGTGCCCATCTGATGTTTCCCTGGAGTTTGCACAACAGTCGTTTGGTGCATGCGTTAGTCGTTGTTATGGTCGTCATGTCATCCATATACGCCCTGATTGGAGGAAGCCGCAGTCCGCTCTTCAGACGTTCCCCTCCAACCACCCAGCGAGATGCCCGAATTATTAACTCCATTGCCATGGTGAAGGCCAGTGGGGAAATAGTGCAGCCCGCCATTATGCCTATCTCCAAGTGCTGCCAGGCAGTTGTACCACTATCCTGAGTTGTAACGCAGAACTGGAGATCCTGGAAATAGGCTTTGACCAGCCTTGTGATGCTCTCTGGGACTTGGAAGAAGTTGAAGGTATAAATGCCTCATTCATTCATTCATTCTTTCATTCTTTCATTCATTCTTAAAAGATGCACTTCTCAGAGCATAAATTACATTTCATTGTTTTACATTTCACATTTTGCACACTCTGTAGATGTTATAAATAGAAAGTCATTTTCATTTTACAGAACAAGTTGTCATAACAGCATAACAGTTGTTGTTCAACTTTAAAGACGCCAATGCGTGCATGTTAAACAAATAGAGCGTAACAGGAAAAAAAGCAATAATTTAGACTAAAAGGTGTATTTTAATCAAATATTTGTTATTGGACATGCGATTTACCCAAGGAATGTTATTTAAGAGTGATACCTAGAAAAGCTAGGAAATGACAAAACACTGACAAATAACTTCAAGCATCAAGTGACCGTAAATACAGCAAAGTATAAACAGAAGCAGCAAACAGTAACAGTAACAAAAAAAGGATCGTAATCTGCATCATTTATTCATGTTGCATAGCACTGAGTACCATATTATCAACAGATGTGGGAAATGCACAAAATGTTTTCTCGGTAGCTATTTGAGATGCTTTCTGTGTTTTAAGCATGTTTGGATGGCAGAAACAATGCTTATGTTTCCAAAAGCTTGTCACGATTTCTCAAGAATAACCTGGGCAAAGAATTAAAAAAAAAAACAAAACAAAAAAAACTGTCAACAAAAAGATGCAAAAAATCAAGGTGAAAATGTGAGCAATTATTCTGGACATTAACCAGACTAAAAATATGCTCTCTAAGTTACAGCTAATTTTTATTTATTTATTTATTTTTATTTTTTTCAGTGCAGTTGTAATGTTTGTAACAGTTTTAATATCATGTATTGATGGGCCCCTTTTTCATGATCTTTTACGAGCTGGGCCTGTGCCTAGCCTTTTGACTTCTTTAAATCAAAACACACTTAGTCAAATTAAGCTATTTAAAGAGAAGAATTTGATTTTTCATTTTAGATTATTGACTCTTAAATGTCTCTGTCTTCCATGACCGCAGTCTTACAAGGTCATTGTTTTGGTAGTAAATTGTGCATAACAAGAAGAGTGTAATGATTTTCTGGTCATGGTTTTTACCATTTTACAACACGTTTTAGATTGTGTTTTAGATATGAAGAATATAATAAATGCAACATATTTTCATATTATAAAACTAATGACTACAGAAATGCACCTTGAATTATCAGTGATCAGATGCAAATGACAAACATGTAAAAATACTTTTAATAAGAGAGCCATGAATATTTTATCGCACTGTGGTGGTACATACGCACACGCGCACACACATAATAATTGAATATGGTTTGTTCATGCTTAATGTGCTCTGCTGCTTGTTGCAATAGTTTTCTGAGAGGTGTTCACACAGCCGCTTACAAGCAAGTCATCAGCTTCAGTACTTGACATGACTACCCCCTACTGGCTATATCTTTCCTTTCCTTTTTAACTCTTTTTTTATTTTGACTTTGGATTTGTTTACAGTATGGTGAGAGTATTGTATCATTAGATCAGTATTGTGTACCTAACAAAATTGTGACATAAGCGGATGTCATAACACTGCCTTTGGCACGAGATGCCGAGATAAATTCCAGCAATCCCACAAACGGTAAAGAAAATGGATGGATATGCAGATATTTTTTACTCTAGTACCAGACAAGGACAGTATAATTTGTTTAATCTTTAATTGACACGGGCAGTACTCCAACTTCTTGCAGTAGTATCACATGTCTGGATGGCAATATGTATATGGAAATTATGTTAGAGGTTATCTATAGTAAAACACTGCTTTTTAAGCTCTTTATAGTTATTTCTGAGATGAGAAGCTTATGTGTCTTACGATAAGAATTGATAACACTTTTTAAATCTTAAAGGTTTTATGTGTACACAAATTTATTTATTTACTTGGTGCACATATTTAGGGGAAGATTAATTTTCCTTGTTTTATACGTGACGTTTTTTTTTGTTGTTTTTTTACATTTTTAATGTTAAAGTGAAACGGCTTAGTGCTGACCTTTTCAGTGTTTTGCTTCTTGCTTCAGCTACACTCAAATTGCAGTTGAATGTGTTGAAAGAATGACAGGCCCTGAATTTCAGAGAGATTGTGGTTACTGCATGATTATTGTGGTGCACTCTTTCCTGCAAGCTCTGTGCTTATTCAATTCAATTCAAGTTTATTTGTATAGCGCTTTTCACGATACAAATCATTGCAAAGCAACTTTACAGAAAATTTTAAGTTTATACATTATATTTAGGAGTAGGTTATTAGTGGTATAGAGAAAATCATGCAGTTAATTAAATGACATAATCAAACAGACGGTAAACACTCTTAACTGAAGGGATTATAGGTTGCGATTAAACTTATTTTAAATTTTGAATTTTAACTGAAACTTAAATTTTAAATGATTTTTTTTTTTTTTTTTGTATGTTGTTCCAGGTTTAGCATAATCTGAGGTCCTCTTGGGGGGGTTGGCATCATCTCATCTCAGGTGTTCAATCATCTCAAATCTTCATAAAGGTCGGATCAGGATTGAAGCTTATGTGATTCCTAGTTGCCTCGGGATGCAAGTCCCGTAGCAGAAACAGAGAAGCAAACAGAGACAAAATTAGCATAGCTGCTGTTCCAACCAAAAAATGTGTTCAGCCCAAGCAAAAGAATGATAATGTGCATTTGATCAGATGTAGCTGACGTACAAGGTTATGAGATACATTATGAATGCTTGGCTAAAGAGATGTGTCTTTAATCTCGATTTAAACAGAGAGAGTGTGTCTGAACCCCACACATTATCAGGAAGGCTATTCCAGAGTTTGGGAGCCAAATGTGAAAAAGCTCTACCTCCTTTAGTGGACTTTGCTATTCTAGGTACTACCAAGAGTCCAGAGTTTTGTGATCTTAGGGAGCGTGATGGATTGTAGCGTGATAGAAGACTAGTTAGGTACGCAGGAGCTAAACCATTTAGGGCCTTATAAGTAGTAGTATTTTGTAACTGATGCAGAACTTAATAGGTAGCCAGTGTAGAGATTGTAAAATTGGGGTAAT
>JAFVLL020017000.1:0-10390 GCA_021397915.2 Tor tambroides
CATGTGTATCGAAATGAAAACAGTTTAAAATCATTGTTTACTTCATTACTCCAGGAAAAAGAGTGCATACGCACAGTCAAGAGCATCCGTACGGTTCGCACATATTTACGCCAAGTTTATTTTTTATAAATCCCGACATGTGCGTGGAAAAATGCGTACGCATATTTCTATGCCCATTTTGTGCGTACGCAACGTTTATACATCAGGCCCCTGGCCTTAACACATCTTAAGGCCAATATTCATTTATAGTCATAGCACCACCTGCTGGCAACAGGAAGTGACATGTTTAACACTGTTATGGACTCCTAGCAACATATTAAAAAGCATTAGCAAGTGTTAAATAGGATAGCAACTTGCTAAAAACATGCTAGCAACACTTAGCTAAGTGTTAAAGCATGCTATTAATGCAGTGAAACAGGCAGTTGAACAGGGTCAGGATCTGTCTCGGCATACAATGTCTCGTCACTTAAGAGAATTCGGACTGAAAGCGCACTGCAGTGACCAAACCTCTCATTAGCAGAGGGAATCAAAAGGCTAGACTCACCTCTGCTGAGGAGCATGTTGTGTGGAGAGAGGACAACTGCTCCAAAGTTCACTTCAGTGATGAGAGCAAGTTTAATTTATTTGGGTCTGATGGGAAACGTTAAGTTCATCATCAAACTGGAGAAAGACTGAACCCCGAGAGCATAAAGAAGTCAGTGAAAGGTGGAGGAGGAAGTGATATGGTTTGGGGCATGTTTTCTGCAGCAAACTTTTTTTTTTTTTTTTTTCATTTATTTCATTATTTCTGAAAAATTCAAGTGTTCATAAATTGTTCTCTAATTTTGATCTCCACTATATATATATTAGTGGTTTTTTGACAGCCGATGCCGGTGCCGATATCTCGGAAAGCAGGGTGGCTGATGGCCGATATAATTTTATTTATTTTAATTAATATTTAAGAAATTTGAAATCATTTGAAAATGGATTAAAAAAATAAATGTGTAAAATAAACATACTTATACATTAGATGACAAAGTATTTTTCACAAATAAATAAATATTTAATAAAAATACAATTAAAAAGAAGGTAAACACTGTAACCATCAGCGCTCTCAGTATTCTGGGAAGTTTGTGTGCATCAAGAATCATATTTTTTCAAATAAAGCCAAGGTAACACTCATTTTACATACAGCACACAGTAAAAATGACATTATATGACAGTGGGCAAATGGATAAAGTGCAGCATAGTTTTAAATCACGAGTTTAAAGTTTGTCAATCGCACATCTCCAGTGAAGCTGAACTCTCCTCTTGTCCGCATTCAATTCGCAGGCACCGACCGTCACACAGAGTGTTAACACGCGATCATGCGGGATACAAATGCAAACTTCACAAGATCCATGAACTGGATTTGACTAAGTCTGCAAGGTCTGTGGAATTAAATGTTCATTAGACATTCAAAGATTTGTTTAAATGATATATATACGTATTTGCAGAATGCTGACGGCAAACGAGAAAGTATTATAATGTTTGCCTTTCTGTTACTAATAATATAAAATCAATTGTTATAATATTTTTTGGATACATTTTAATTCCTTTGTTTAACAGTTCTATCTGATTAAAAGACAGACTTCTATACGTTAGACAGAACTGAACGACGACAGCGAACTAGAGGGAGAATGTGAGCGCTGTGTTCTCAGGCGCTGCCACTCTCAGCGCCGTCAAAATAAAAGTCCCGCCTTGAATGCATCGCCAAACAGGGAAAACTTATCGGCCGATGCCTATATTTGAAAAATGCTTGATATCGGCCGATATATCGGCCTTGGTGATATCAGTTGACCACTAATATATATATATATATATATATATATATATACATAGACACATATATATAAAGCCCCCTTCTGTGCAACTGAAATAAATATTTTCATACAACTATGCAAACTATATAAAAGGGTTAAAAACATGTTCCATTTCAAAACATGAGTTTTTGACTATAATTTCATATGTCAGGCTTTATAGGGTTAACATGCATGATAAGTGACAAATGTAATAAATACAACTGAAAAATAGCATAGTAAATATTAGACTGATCTGGCAGCCATTCATCTTTATCAGTCCCTATTCATCTTAATCATGATTGATCATGCTTAAATTCAGATCTTCAGATCTTTTTATAACTGTAGCACACACGAAATCACACATACTGTAGGGCCTTACTCTAATGAATGAACACTTGCTCAGCCCTCAAAGCATGATATTATGACAACTGAATTATTGGCAAATGTAATTCAAAATTGTCTGACATCGTTGTTTTACATTTGACTTTCTTTGCATATTCGCTTTGTAAACATTGGGTTGGTACTTCCGCCTATGTCACGCGTGACCTTTCCAACACGTAATGCGTGAGGTCGAGCTGGTGCAAGACAAGCATTTGTGGTTAAAAAGTATACAAATTTTTATTGTTTTAATAAAATGACCAATCGTTTCACTATTCCTCGGCTGGGATCGTGTAGAGCCCTTTGAAGTTGCACTGAAACTGCAGTTTGGACCTTCAAACCGTTGGCCACCACTGAAGTCCACTATATGGAGAAACATCCTGGAATGTTTTCCTCAAAAACCTTCATTTCTTTTCGACTGAACACAGAAAGTCATAAAAATCTTGGATCACATGAGGGTGAGTAAATTCAATTTTCATATCGTCCTATCGTCAGACTGTGAGATCGCCGATACACGATATTAATGTGCTGATTTATTTAACGTTAATTATTTATTTATTTATTTATTTATTTAGTTTCATTGGAAAATGAACCAGCGTAAGGCTAAAAGCAGCCTAATGTTTTTAATATGACTAACATGATAACAAATTAATATAAACATCGTAAGTTACTAATTATAATTCTTACACTTCCTCAGTTATTCAAAAAGCAGCTAACAGTTACAGAAAATGAGCAAAGAACATTACATTACCAAAGAACATCATCACAAGCTGTCTAGCGCGAGTTTATGCACTTTAAAAACATTCCCGTTAAAATCAGTGAATGTACACTGTATGATGAATAAATCTCATATACTTGCATCGCGCGTACATCTGCAGTTCGTTGTTTATGAAGAGAGAATTCGCGAGTCAGAATTCAGTCGGAGCGCGCTGAACAACGAAACTCCGCTGTTTCAGCGATGACTCATCTGAACGTCTCTGATTGGCCATTGCATTCATAAGCTCAACATAATCGTGTGTGATTGGTTATAACACGCAATACAGTAAAAACGTGGAAAAAGAAACATAATGCAACAAATAAGACCTAATATTAATTATATAGTATTACTAGCCTAATAATAATAATAATAATAATAATCATAATAATAATAATAATAATCGTCTTGCTATCGTCAAAGGCATCAGCCACAGGCGATATCTCTGACTATCGTCGATACACGATTCTATCGTCTATCGGCACAACCCTAATCAGGATATATTTATTCTGGAAGTGAACTTATACACAATACACAAATCACCGTCCAGAATCAGAGTCTGGTTGTCCCAAACTGGAGTTTGCTGATATTTCAATAATGTGCTTAAAGAATGACAATAAACAGATTATTGTGCCATTACTAGTAAAACCTATATATTTTTCCATGTTTGTTTTTCCATCTTTTTTCCCTAGAGCTGATATGTGCAAAGTTTGGTGAAGATCCGACAAATGGCCTAATGACGAATGAGGACGAATGAGGGGGAAGGTAGTGAGTGATGTCCCAGGTCGATGAAGACCCAAGGTATGCATTTAAGGGTTAAAAATGATAATGTCAATATATAATGTAATATTTTTGAGTTGTAATGTTTGTACTGTGTAATACAATGTTTTTTAATGGAGTCTCTTATGCTCATCAAGGCTGTATTTATTTGATCAAAAATACACAAAAAAACCCCAGTAATATTGTGAAATATTATTGCAATTTCTAATATTGGTTTCCTATTTGAATATACTTTAAAATATTATTTATTTCTGTGACGCAGCGCTGAATTTTCATCAGCCATTTCTTCAGTGTCACATGATCCTTCAGAAATCATTCTAATATGCTGATTGATTATCAACGTTGAAACTGTTGTGCTGCTTCATATTTTTTTGGGACCTGTGAAACTTTTTTCTTTGATGAAAAAAAAAGTTTAAAAGAATAGCATTTACTCAAAATAGAAATCTTTTCTAACAACATAAGTCTTTACTATCACTTTTTATCCATTTAACATATCCTTGCTGAATAAAATTATTAATTTCTTTAAAAAAAGAAAAAAGAAAAAAAAAATTTACTGACCCCAAAGTTTTGAATAGTAGATATTGTAATAAAATTTCTATTTTGAATAAACACTGTCCTTTTTAACTTTTTATTTATGAAAGAATCCTGAAAAAAGTATCACAGGTCCCAAACAATATTAAGCAGCACAATGGTTTCCAACACTGGTTATAAATCAGCATATTAGAATGATTTCTGAAGATCATGTGACACTGCAGACTGGAGTAATGATGCTGAAAATACAGCTTTGATTAAAGGAATTTTGTGATATCGGGTATATCGGGGTTTACTAAGATTATAAGTTAAATTCCTTTTAAAGTCACAGATTTAGTAGAATAAGACAGCTGTGTTTTCACCTCTCCTCCAGGCAGACCCGTGCAGGTGGGCTTGGCCTCGCTCTCTGACGGCCCTCATTTGTCCTCTCCTCTCCGGCACTCTGAGCTCTGTTCATCACTGAGCCTGGCACCTCTGCGCCGCGGGCAGGAGTCGACTTACAGCCCAGAGCGCTGTCCGACTCATTCAGCAACAGCATCTTAATCTGCTGAATCTCCACTGACTCCTCTGGGGTTTTCCCATCCAGCCTGCACACTAATGGGCTGTGGGGCCTCTCCGGCTCATCATACAAGCTCTCCTCAAGCTGAGAAAGCCCCGAGCTGCCTGTCTCGGTCACCTGAGCATCAATATGGCTCTGAATAATGTGCTGTAAGTACTCTACCTCCGTCATCTCCACCAGGCTGAACTGTGAACTTTGACTGACTGTGACACCAGCAGGTTCTGACACATAAACATCTGCTGCATGCTGACTCTTACAGGCCATAGATGCGCTCATCCTGAAAGACATTTCAAACAACACTTCGGTCAAATTTGCTATAAAACAGATCTCTCTGCATTTTTGTATTATTGAATATCCTGTCGAAAATATTAAAGTAAAATGAGCTTTGGATTGCATGTTAACTTGAAGTGGATACTAGGGATGCACCGGTTGACCGGCCATAAATCGGAACCGGCCGGTTTTTGCTTATAATGCGCGATCGGCTTTTTGTCTTTTTTTAGGCCGATTTTTCCGGAAGTGCGCCCGCGTTCACAGACTACATTTGTAGGCCTAATCATTCACGAACATGTCATTTGTGTGGAAGTATTTCGAAATCTGTGCGCAGGACGTGAAGATCGCAATCTGCAATATCTGCAAAGGACAAGTTAATCACGGAGGAACAACAGCGAAGACATTCGGCACAACAAACTTGATCAGACATTTAAAAGTTCATCACCTGAAAGAACACGATGAGTATCAAAAGTCTGTTGATAATGCAAAACAGGCAAAACCTTCATCCCTCACTCAACCATCCGTGAAATCCGTCATTCTAAAAAACCAGAGTTACAGCCGAGATAGTCCAAAAGCGCAAGCCATTACAAAGAAAGTAATGGAATTTATTGTACAGGATGACCAGCCGTTTTCCGTTGTAGAAGACCAAGGTTTTCGCAGTCTAATGGCGCACATGGATCCGCGACACACGCTGCCCAGCAGACGATACTTTTCGGATGTGGCTCTACCCGAAACGAACAATGCCGTGTCAGCTCATGTTCACAGTCTACTTAATGCTGAGGTCAGATACATTAGTTTTACCACCGATATATGGAGCGCTGATGTGAGCCCAATATCTATGCTAAGTCTGACGGCCCAGTATATTGATGCTGATTTCGAACTACAAAAAGTTCTCTAACATGCACAAGAATTCTCTGGTTCACATACAGCATCTGCGCTTGTCATGGCTTTTGACGAAATGCTTAAAACCTGGAACATTTCCAAAAGTAAAGTGCACGTAATTGTGCGTGATAATGCCGCAAACGTGTAAAGCAATGCAGGATGCTCATCTACCTAACCTGCCTTGTATGGCCCACACTCTTCAGCTGGCTGTAAATGAAGGGTTGCTCTCACAGCGCAGTGTAACTGACATAGTAGCGAAAAATAGTTGGCCATTTCAAACATTCGCCGCTCGCATACTCCCGACTGCAGAATGTGCAGGCACAGCTGGGCCAGCCAAAGAAAAGGCTAGAACAAGATGTCCTAACTCGATGGAACAGCACGTATTATATGCTGTCAAGTCTGATGGAGCAGAAGCATGCTTTGGGGGCATATGCTGCAGACTACGAGTTACCTGTAACCAGGGCTCGACAGTGCGAGCATTTCACTCGCATTTGCGACTAAAAATAGATGTGTGCGAACTGGAAAATGTATTTAGGAGCACAAGTGCGAATACAAAACAAAATACAAAACAGCCTAACTTATACAGTAGCCTATAACAAACGTATTAATTTATTCTGTTTATTTATGGAAAAATTGCGATGCAGCCTCATATGATTACAGAACTTTAAAAAGGCAACAGTTTTAATTTAAATAGGCACAGATGAGAAGAAAAGCGGAGCGAGTTAAAGTGAAGACGCACTGAATAGCGCACATTCGCCACTAGGGGCGCTGACGTTGCGTTACCCGGTAGCAGTAAACAAAGCAGCTCTTCTTTGCTAAAACTGTGTAAATAATGTTTCACACTCACAGTCATTTAGATATTTATATTCGCTTTAGTCTTCACAATAGCATCAAATTATTCTTACTTAAAGACTTAATGAGCTATTTATTTTCAAACATTTTTTCTAACCTAAAACATGGCCCATCCACTGATCTATAATAGAGAACAGTGGGCTATCTATATATCAACGACTGATTCGTTATTATTGTTCAGTAACACAAGTTCCATTAGTTAACATGAAGAAAAAACAATGACTGCATTTATTAATAATGCTATCTTAATTTCAACTTTTAATAATACATTATAAAATCAAAATTGTCTTAATATAATTCAATGGAGCTAACATTAACTAACATAGTTGTATTTTTTATTAATCAACATTAACAAAGAATATTAACTACTGCAACAATTAGCTGTGCACATTTTTAGTTAATGTTAACCTGCTTTAACTAATGTTAACAAATGGGACCTTACTTACCTATTGTTCTTTCGTTCATTTGAACAATCTTTTGCACTCTAATCTTGAAACACTTGTTTACTTTATATTTTTATGTATTTTTTATAAAAGTCTTTTAGTAAATTATCTTTAATAAAGTTATTTAACCTGTTAGGAGGACAACACTTTTTTTCACTTAGAAATTATATATTGTGATTTAAAAACAAAAACATATACCGTGACAAAAGCTTTAATGATTATTGTGAAAATTTTATACCGACACAGTTTAATAGGATTATAACTAATTACATAATTAGACACTATAGTGTCTGAAGTAAAATTATTTAAAAACCTTGTGTACTTTCTGTATTCTGATAAATTAAATAATTGTGCTTGTAAATGTCTCTTTGTATCCCCTTATTAAGCTAAAACACCTAATTTGAAAAATTTGCATTGCGCCCCTAAATTTTTTTAATGCGCTCCTAAATTTTTTGACTTAGGAGCACATGTGCTCCTTGGGGAAAAGGTAAGCGTCAAGCCCTGCCTGTAACCCTCACCTCGTACCAATGGGGTCTAATTGACTCTTCTTGCACCATTTGAGGAGCTTACAAAAGAGATCAGCTCTTCCACTGCAACTGCAGCAGATGTCATTCCCTCAATCATTGCACTGAAACGTCTCCTAAAAAAAGCGCTGAAACGGATCATGACGTTAAAACGCTCAAATCCACTCTTTTAGAAGCGGTTGAGAAAAGATTCAGCGATGTTGAACTGCAGCCCTTGTACTGTCTGGCTACGATCATCGATCCGAGGTAACGACAATATAATAATAATAATAATAGAGACTCTACATAATAACAGGCTATAATCTGTCATTTTTTTTGTTTGTTTAATAAAAAGGTACAAGGACCTATATTTCTCCAACACAGTCAAACATACAGTACGAGAAATGCTTCAAAAGGTGTTACAAACAGAAACAGGAGAACTGAGGGAAGAGACGAGATATGCTGACGGCAATGAAGAGTGCACAGAGTCGCCAGCAGAAAAAATACCACGCAGAGCAAGCTCACTGTTGGCGATGCACGGTGAGATATTGGAAGAAAATTCTGAAGTGATTCAGGATACAGGCAGCCGTACAGCACTGGAAATGCAGAGCTACCTGTCTGAGGCACAGATACCAAGAAGCCAACAGCCGTTGGTTTGCTGGCACACAAATAAGAGCCGCTTTCTGGCACTCGCTAAAGCTGCGCGCGTACCTGTCCGCGCCCTACACAAGTGTAGACAGTGAACGTTTGTTCAGCTCAGCTTCTCACATGTTGGATGAGAAACGTAACAGACTAACTTGTGACGAAGCTGAAATGCTTCTTGTTGTAAAGAAGAATTCGCATGCACTTTTGAAAAGCCAGAAGTAAACATCAGTTCTGTAGGCTATAGGATGATTATTTTTTATTTTACCTTAAAATTAGATTGACTTCATTTGATTTAAAAAGCACCTGCTGTAGCATCTTTTTTACTCGCTGCACTAAACATTATTTGATTTAACATTTTGGAATAATTTATTTATACAGCCTACTTTGGTTTTATTTAGTTTCACTGGTAAAGACCTTTTTTTCTTTACACCAAATTTAATGAATTTAAACGAAAACAAATGCTGAATGCTGATTGACATCTTTGTTTGGAGTGTTGAATGTGTGTTGATTGTGCTGTTTGGATAGTGGAACTATGCAGTTGTTGCCTTTAAAATCACAGGGTCACAGTTAATGTTTTCATTTAAGGCCAGTTTATAATTTCAACCCAAGTTAAAAACAAAAGCTAAATGCTTTTGTCAGTACCATCTATGTTTGTATTGAATGTAACCTAATTACTGCGCAGTTACTGCTGTTAATTTCAGATGGTTACAGTTATTGTTTTCAATAGCCAAAACCCAGTTTGGCCTGTTAAATACCAAATAAACAACTTGTTTATGTATACTTTCATTCTTTCTTGGTTGTTGCTTGATAAAAAATATAAGAATTGGAAACTGGTATCGGAATCGGCCAGTTTGCTTATACAAAAACTGGTATCGGAATCGGCCATGAAAAATGATGATCGGTGCATCACTAGTGGATACCTAACTCTGTAAAGCAAAACCTAACAGATGTAACGCTAATATGAGAGACCTGAATATGATTTTCAGCGTAACATCAGCTACAATTACCATAGTTTCTATCAAAATACCATAATTACTACAGTGAAACTGTCAGAACATGGGATTATTACCCTTCTAAAAAATCTATCCATTCTCCAAAAATCACAACAAAAAAATGAAATAAAAAGACAACGACTGTACAAACGTAACACTTAACTCTTACTGATTTGCTATATTTTACAGTAGTAACAATAAGAGTAAACAATAAACCCATTTTCTCACAATTAAAACAGAAATTTATAATATTATTTTTAACCAAAACATTTCTTATAACTATAGCTTGTTAGTATCAACCTACAGAAAGTAGGTGAATACAGCCTGTCAAGCCTTCTTCACACTGCACGATTTAAGATTGGCATCGTGAAATAATCGTGTGGATTTCTGTGATCGGTGGACCTGTGTCGTCCAGTGAGAGAGTTCAGAGACAGCGTCGTCACGGTCTTGTGACCAAAGATAGCCTACGATAATTTTCTGACAGTGTCAGAGGTTCAGTATGATCATCGCCGCTATGACCAGCCTTTCCTAACCAGCCAATAAAACAGCCACATGAAATGTGGTGTTGATCAACGCGACACGGCGCTAAAACTTAAAACTGCTTAACTTAAACTCTTTTAACTTCCTCTTTCACAGATTCCTCTTTTTTTCAGCAAACATAAAAAAGTACAACTGCCAAACTGGGCTTCGTCATGCTCTTTGTTTACCACTAGCACATGCTAATGACGTTTTATTCTTCAATAGGCTATATGTCGAATGTCACCTGACCAAACCTGGAAAACTGGGCTGCGTTCAGCCCCGAAAAAAACGATGCAAAACGTTTATTAAACGGAAACGGTGATGCGTTGAACACCCTGTTCTGATGACGCAAGAGTTGCAATTATGGCAGCTGAGAAGATCATTCTTTGTGCTCTTTTTGAAGAATTTTCAGAGCCTGATGAAATCGGTATAAATACGTGTTTAATACTGCAAAATACGCTC
>JAFVLL020017001.1:0-15022 GCA_021397915.2 Tor tambroides
GTATGTGTGAGCCAGACAAAGCAAACACATAGAAAACAAATGTTTGAATAATCCAGACAAATCAAAACAAATATCGGAATAATCTAGATGAAAACCAAAGAAGTCCAGACAATTAATCATTCAATCTAAATAACTAAATAAATGCATTCAAACATACATACATTTCTGGATAATCCAGACAAAACAAGACCAGACAAAACAATTATTTTTATGATGCATACAAAACAAATCAAATGTCTGGAAAATCCCAGAAAAAATAAAATAAATAAATAAAATCAAAAAATCAAAACAAATATCTGGATTAAACAAAAAAATGTTATGGATAATGCAAACGAAACAAACACTGTAGCAATTAAATGTTTCAACTTTATTTCTAATTTCTCATTTGACCAGTGTTCATTTGATCAATTTCTCACTCTATTTGGAATTTCAGTCTGTTTGTTGCCTTATAAGGGAGCTGCAGTAGACAGCCAGGCAGCCTACTAAGTTTTAGACAATAAGTTTTGAGCCTATGACTCACATTACCAGAGTCAATTTTACTTGCTTTGCCCCAGGATAGCCTACTCAGCTACAGCTAACAGGAAGCACATCAGACAGATACCTATTGCATGACAGACCTAACAATAAACTCCCTTTTAGAGCTTTTTACATCTTGTGTTGCTGCATAAAAAAAAAAAAAAAATGTGCAAACTTTCAAGCTTCCTCCTAAAACTCTCACAAGGAAATGGAGATTTCAGAATCCAGCATGGTTTATCAGGTTGATCTCATCAGTCACTTGTTAATGTAAGGGATGGACAGAGATCTCTCAAACAAACACTTCCTGGTTTGGGTGGATGCCTTCCACAGGTCTGAGGTCAATGATCCATCACGGTTTCTGAGAAGGGATCATTACTCAGGATGTGTTGACCCAGGGCAGTCTTGATGGTGGGGGTTAAACTCACCCTAACACTTCTTATCAATCACCGTCTCGGCCCCTGGAAGACCCTCAGGGTAAAGCGACTGCTCACTTTCCTGCTAACCCAAACGACATTTCTGCCCGACCGGAGGGATTGCAAATTTTTCATCTTATCAAAGCTCATTTAGGAAATTGAACACTGTATATAAAAAGGTCAGAAGCTTTTAAAAATGTACTGTGGTGTCATGGTACAGTGATATATCAGATGGTATTTTCATGGTACTTTAATGTGTAGGGTATTTCTAAGAATGTGTGTGTGTGTGTGTGTGTGTGTGTGTGTGTGTGTGTATATATATATATATATATATATTTATTTATTTATTTATTTATTTATTTATTTATTTATTTTTTGCCCTGCCAACACTTTCACTTTATTAATTAATTTATTTAAAACATGCTGTAAAATTCTGATAAAAAAAAAAAAAAAAATCATGATTTTGCCTTCTAACTGATGCTACCAAGACTATCACAAGTTATTCTCCTAATCTTGACAAAAATTTATTTTATTTATTTTTTATCTCCAAAATTACTTAGTTTCTTAAAATAAATAAATAAATAAATAAATAAATAAAAAAAATAAAATATAAAAATTTATAATAATAATAATAATAATAATAATAATAATAATAATAATAATAATAATAATAATAATTTACCAAAAAAGTCTAAGATATATTACTGATTTTGTTCATGATTTTGCATTCTAACTGATTCTATGAACACACAAGTCATTCTACTAATTTGGCAAAACCTTATTTTATTTGACTTTTTAATCACCAAAATTTAAAATATTACTAATTTATTCGTGATTTTGCATTCTAACTGATTCTAGCAAGACTATAACAAGTCATTGTCCTAATTCCAACAAAATTTTATCTGTATTGGCCAGTTAGACAATTTATTTTTGTATTCATTGGATATATTCCTATATTTATTTATATATTAGGCCAGTTTGTTTTTGTATAAACCCATGATGAGAAAAGGCTATAAACAGGAAAAGAAATTGGAACAGAAGATATGATGATCCATGGAAGACACTGCAATTCCACTGAGCAGAAGCCTCTAACATCTGGCCTGGAGACTGAATTGGTAATGAGTGATATGGCAGCACTTCCTGTCTCCCAGGGATGTGATATATGTGTACAGGTGCACTAAAAGTCCACTGCATGACTAACTTGAGGAAACAAAGGTTTGCTATCTCTTTGTCATTAGAAAGGTTATTCCGCTTCTTTCTTTTTCGCTTTAAATTACCCTCAAATTTATGGCCAACACAGAGAACATATTAACTTGCATCAAACGGCCCCAGGTAGGCATGTCTACTCTAATAAATACCAGACTACAACCAGCAATAGATGCATTCTTCTCGCCGGCTGTAACAGCCTCATCATTCACAGCCTTACTGGGAGGAATGAATCATTTCTCTCTGGTACAGTACTTGATTTTTTTTTGTCAGTTCCCTATCTGTTTGTGCAATATTGCTATTGCTATGTGTGTTATTTGGGATTTGGAAAAAAATAAAAATAAAAACACCTTTCTATCACGCTTCCTGGTTAGACTTCAAAATGAATTCACTGCCCCAGATAACGCTGCAACTTCTGTATTGATCCAACAGCATTTTTAAATTACCAGGAGGCAGATATTCCAAAATAATGTCTTTAGAATCCACATAAAACAACATCTGAAAATCATTTTATATTCAACATGATTTAAATATGTAGGTTGGGACTTGATTTTATCCATTAGGAATTGACTGGATTGCAAAACGTAGGTGTATTGAAACAAAAATGACAGCAGATATTTTCACGTTAAAGTTACGATGAAACGGGAAAAAAATTGTAGGGCGGGGATTTGGTTGTTTGGATGGAGCCAGATCTGAGAGTGCATTTCTACGACAACAGTGCACTAAAAATGAAAGTTTTTCCTTTGTGTTTTTGAAAACTTTTGCGTATAAACGGCAACATTGTCAAAACAATTCCCATTCCCACGCATCCGCAAAAACAATTAAAAATGCCATGCCAGGCCAGTAGTTGGTGATGTTACATTGTAATAAAACAATACACGCAAGTGCACATATTGAACACACAATATGCATGCGCATGACGTCACCGTTTTCACTAATATGCGTTTTTGTAGTTTACACTGAGACGATAACGGCATCATTGTCAGAAACTTGAACTTTGAAACCCATTTTCAAACCTTTGCATTAAGGCCCCCAAAACACCATTATTGTGTAAATGAACAACCAAAATGCATAAAAAGTTCTCCATTTTTAGCTGAAAACTGCCCTAAATGTGAATTTGCAGTCAATAAAGCAGCAGGGTTTCTGCTTAGAGAAATTTGGCATGTGTTAACAGTTAGAAGTATTTTCACCAGAAGTGACAACTGAATTAACGGTCCATCGGCTGAAGTTGTAGGACATCTGGGTACTTTTTGCACACCGTCTTTCAACTACTTTGAATTTGGACATGCTACTCTTTTCACACACTGTTTCTCGACTGCTAAATAGTATGGAAGTAGGCATATTTGGACACAGCGCATGTCTTAGTGGTACGTCGTAATTTCCACACCTTAAAGAGTTAAAATAAGACAGCCTCACGCCCCTATCAGTTTCTGCCCTGAGGGTTGGTAGATATCAGAACTGAGATCACTAGACATGGAGGTTCTTGGAAAGCATCCAGTCGTGTGCCTGGGGGTCTTTCACCCCTGATACAGCAGCTCTCTACTACTCAAGCTGTACTTGTTTAATTGGACCCAGGTAAGATCTGTGCTCAGATGCAGTGCAACACTGCTGCCGGGAATGTTTTTGGAAAATTAAGCATCCTTTTTGGCTCCTCCATAATGATTTCAAGATGCATTTCACACCCTTTGATTGAATTTCATTTGTTTCCTCTGTCTTCATGTGTGTTTATGGTTTGGCTGCTGGTTGATATTTAATTGCGTCATTCTGGGCATAAAAAGCACTTTTTCTCAGAAGTAACTGTATTTTGTGGTCTAGTAATCACCCTGAACACCTTAGTAACTTAGCAACGTCTAATGCAACTACCTAACAATGCCCTAGCAACCACACACCATACCTTTTATCTCATAGCAAAGCCCTAAAAACCACGCTGAACATCATATAGCAACCATTTTCTCTCTGGTAATGTATGCCGAACTTCTCCAACCATTTAGTTTGCATAAATCCCGCCCCTTTCTTACAATTGATTGCAAACTCACATTCATTCAGTCAACAACTGATGGATAGAACCAAGTCCAGCCCTACATTTATTTTTATTTTTTTTCAATAATCCACTGAAAATGATTGCAACTTTCGTTTCATCACAACAGCTTATTAACTTTCATTGAATAACAGCATTTAATTGCAACTTTCATCACAACTTTCATTTAAAAATAACATTTTTCATCACAACTTTCATTTCATTGCAACTTGTTTAATAATATTTGTTTAATCGCAACTTTAGTGTAACAGCAAAATGTGTTTATTAACTTTTGTTTCATTTCAAGTTTCATTTAGTAACATTTATTTAATCGCAACTTTTGTTTCATCACAACTTTCATTTAATAACATTGTTTAATCACAACTTTCGTTTCATTGCAACTTCATCACAACTTTTTAGAAATATTTAATTGCAACTTTTGTTTCATCACAATTTTTGTTTAATAATAACGTTTAATCCCAACTTTAATTTCATCGCAACTTTACAACTAATTTAATACCATTTAATCACAACTCTAAATTCATTGCAACTTTTGTTTAATGACAACATTTGAATCAACATTTGTTTAATCACAATTTCCATTTCATCACAACTTTAGTGTAATATCAACATTTATAAGCACACTCCACATTCCCCTCAGTGTCCGATCTCGTATTGACTACGTGGACTCTACCTCTGCATCACTTACGTTGAGTATATGCCTTACGATACTTACCCTTGGATTCTTACCTCCAGTTTCTACTCCTCGTGTTCTCCTCTCCTCCCAGATCGTCTGTCTCTGTGGTCAGTGTGCTCCCGAAGATCCCGTTGTCTCCGTGGATCTCGTTATCTGTGGGAAAAGGACATTACAGTCATCTACCAAATCTATCACCCTTATATACATCCAGTAATCACCTACTCACCTCAAGTCACGTCTGCACAGCTCAGAGACACCAACCCGTTCAATAAACCACTTATGTGATTTTACTTACCTCTGTGTCCTGACCATATGTTACAATCGCAACTTTACAACTAATTTAATACCATTTAATCACAACTCTAGATTCATTGCAACTTTTGTTTAATGACAACATTTGAATCAACATTTGTTTAATCACAATTTCCATTTCATCACAACTTTAGTGTAATATCAACATTTATTGAATCACAACTTTAGTTTAATAACATTTGTTTTATCACAATTTTTGTTTCATCACATCTTTTTTTTAAATGTTAATCACAACTTTACAGCTAGTTTAATAACATGCAATCACAACTTTAGTTTCATCGCAATATTCATTTAATAACATTTGTTTAATTGTAAATATTGTGTAATAACATTTGTTTAATCACAACCTGTTTAATTGCAACTTCATTTTACAAATTTGTTTAATAGCAACTTCCATCACAACTTCATCATAATGTTTAATAACATTTGTTTAATTGAAACTTTCGTTTAGTAAGGTTTAATTGCAACTTTAATTTAATCGCAAATTCACAACATTAGTTTAATAACATCTGTTTAATCAATTTTCGTTTCATCACAACTTCATCAGAACTTTCATTTAATAACATTTGTTTAATAACTTTTCTTTAATAACAAGATTTAACCACAATATGTTTTATTGCAACTTTAATAAACAAATTGATGAATGAATGAATGAATGAATGAATGAATGAAAGAAAAAGAGAGAGAGAAAAAAAATCAATTAAATCCAAGCCAAATTGTTTTGGAATGTGTTTCAGTTTGAATGGTGAGAAATGGAAGGAGTTTTTTTTTTTTTTTTTTTAATTCAACACATGTAATATACAGTGTAGCTAATATTATTTTAAGCTATGACCGAAACACTTATTCATGATCGATATTTCCTCATATAGCAAACTATGTGAATGAGTATGGACAGAGTATATGAATGAATATGGAAAGCGGCTCTGATTTCTTTGCAGCTGTTATAGAGAAGTCAGTTTTGTGTTTGAGTGCTCATCTTGGCACTTGAAATCTGGCCTTCATAATTGACTTGCATCCTCAGTTAAACGGAGTCAATTGCCACTTTTACTATATATGTACTTCACACAAGCACTTCAGAGAAAGTCACTTGAATGTATTGAATAACACACTACAGCAAAAATGACAGTCAAGTACTTTTAGTATGTTAGTAAACACATCAAAATAAGTGTACTTTGAAGTATGACAAAAATATTAAACATTAAAAAATGTTTTACATTACAATGTGCACATTTTAGAATCACAGTGATGAAAATGAACTCTTCAAGTATGCTTAAGTGACTTTTTATTATAATATGATATATAATATATTTGCAAAAACAGTTTTTAGTATACAGTACGTTTAATATTTGAAGTACAAATGCACATTCAGTACAATTAAGTGCACTTGTTTTTCCACAAAGGATAACTGAATATTTCAAAGTATATAAGTATGAATGTCCTCTGAGAACCAAACTCATGACTTCGGCATTGCTAGCAACATGCGTTAGCAGTTGAGCTAACTTTATTGTGTTGTAAACCTGAATCCCATTTAAAATCTACATCTACAGAGTATCAAAGAGACAGTATTTGACATCTGTGTCATAAAGCCCACTGAAGAAGAGTCATCTTTTCTTTTGAACACAAATGGAATGTTTTTTCTTCTCCTTTGTTTTGGTTGTTCACAGATCCATGAAAGAATTTTGCCAGTGCCAGACAAAGCAATCCTCTTTCTGAGCTTGTTTTCATACAAATGCCAGATGCTACCATAGATTAAGAAACTGAAATATGAACTCATTAACGTAACTTCAAAGGAATACAGCATGTCTTTGGCTAATAAAATATCTGTTTAGCAGATGCATTACTGGTATATCTTTCAAATCAGATCAATTAGCGTCATCCTGGTAATGAAGTTTCTTCCTGTGTGGTATCTGGTTTGTGTTATTAGCATGAAACATACTGCTAATCCTGCATTAGCAATGAAAACAAGTTGATTTAAAGGGCCAGTACACCCCAAAACTAAAAATCTCGCACTGTTTATCACACTGTTTATATATTAGCTCTCGTATGGCCAGTTTCTGCTAGTGGTCAAATATAAAAGGTCAGCCAGATGTCCTCACTGGGTTTGTTGTTCTTCATTTAAACCCAACTCTAAATGCTAATAAACTGTCAAAGAGCCAATGTGTTTAGGAGCTACATATGAGTCTTACACATGAGGCCCTATGGAAATGAAAGTCATAAGAAAGACTTCCTAAATTGAATTACCATGTGATGCTTGTTGATTATGGTCTCTTTAATTTGATTTCTCCTTCCCATTTCTCCCTCTTTTTTTCATTATCTCTTCCCATCATTTGCTAGTACAAAGCAGCAGATTGGAGAATGAATAGAAATCAGCGTATTCAATCATGAATGTACGACATGGTGAAAGCAATGAGTGACATCAGCAAAATGCAGAGAAGGACGGTGCAGCCATAGTTCAGTTCAAGGTTAGCATAAATTTAGTTCCTAACTTCGGAAAGATTCAAATCTTTGCCATTATGCTTTTTCGTGTGTCAGTCAAAAATGGGGATTTCGAGGGCACCGAAGATATCTGTGTTAAACTTTTTGGGAGCTTGTCTTTGTATAATTGCCAGTGAGAGAGCGACTGCCAAAAGTTGTTTTTAGAGGACTTGAGTTTCTTTCTCAATTCTAGAGCCAGAGAATAACTAAAATAAGGAGATCATGGGAAAAGCATTAAAACCTTTGCTTGGCCAATCAAAGCATTTTTCTTTATTCTTCACTTGAAACTCAATTTCGTTCTGAGTGAAACTGGTGCGCTCTGTGAAGAAGATGATGGGATAGATAGAGGAGAAATGGACACATTTTCAAACAGCAGTAAACATCTGTTCATTGTCCGTCACCTAACTCTGTTAGGGCTGATGTGAAGTGAGACAACTTTTCCAAAAAAGAAAAAATTCCTGAAGTTACTTTATTAAGCACACTACCCCCAAAAGATTGTCAGTAGTGTAACAATAAATAAATAAATAAATAAATAAATGAATGACTCTGATAAATAAGTGACTCTGCTGTCTTATTTAAATAAACAAAAGATTAATTTAAAATAATATTTTAAGGTATAAAAACCACCTTTCAATTGAGAAGTACCAATGTCATCAAATCATGGTAGTATTTGTTGTACTCCATTTAATTTATGTTGGCTTCAATTTGCATTTTTATTTATTTTCTCCTCAACATTATAAAATGAAAATGAGGTAAGTTGAGGTTAATGTTTAATTGAAAATAATGTCACTCTAGTGCTAAATGTAGAGTTACATATTTATTTCATTTTTGAGGTGAAATATGACCTAGGAATTTTTTCACGAGATAGATAGAGATTGTTCCAAGTTTTTGTGACTATCTATCTATCTATCTATCTATCTATCTATCTATCTATCTATCTATCTATCTATCTATCTATCCATCCATCCATCTCTCCATTCTCTCTATCCATCTATACATCTCTCCAGTATCTCTATCTATCATCCATCCATCCTCTCTCTCTCTCTCTCTCTCTCTCTCTCTCTATCTATAAATCTCTCCTGCATCTCTGCATATCTATCTATCTATCCATCTATCCATTATCTCTCTCACTCTCTCTCTCTCTGTCTATCTATCCATTCTTTCTCTATCTATCTATCCATCTCTCCAGTATCTCTATCTATCCATCCATCCATCCATCCATTCTCTCTCTCTATAAATCTCTCCTGCATCTCTGCATATCTATCTATCTATCCATCTATCCATTATCTCTCTCACTCTCTCTCTCTCTGTCTATCTATCCATTCTTTCTCTATCTATCTATCCATCTCTCCAGTATCTCTATCTATCCATCCATCCATCCATCCATCCATTCTCTCTCTCTATAAATCTCTCCTGCATCTCTGCATATCTATCTATCTATCCATCTATCCATTATCTCTCTCACTCTCTCTCTCTCTGTCTATCTATCCATTCTTTCTCTATCTATCTATCCATCTCTCCAGTATCTCTATCTATCCATCCATCCATCCATCCATTCTCTCTCTCTATAAATCTCTCCTGCATCTCTATCTATCTATCTATCTATCTATCTATCTATCTATCTATCTATCTATCTATCATCTCTCTCACTCTCTCTCTGTCTATCCATTCTCTCTCTCTCTATCTATCTATACATCTCTCCAGTATCTCTATCTATCATCCATCCATTCTCTCTCTCTCTCTCTCTCTCTATAAATCTATCCTGCATCTCTGTATCTCTGTATCTCTGTATATCTATCTATCTATCTATCTATCTATCTATCTATCTATCTATCCATCTCTCCATTCTCTCTATCCATCTATACATCTCTCCAGTATCTCTATCTATCATCCATCCATTCTCTCTCTCTCTCTCTCTCTCTCTCTATAAATCTATCCTGCATCTCTGTATCTCTGTATATCTATCTATCTATCTATCTATCTATCTATCTATCTATCTATCTATCTATCTATCCATCCATCTCTCCATTCTCTCTATCTATCTATACATCTCTCCAGTATCTCTATCTATCATCCATCCATTCTCTCTCTCTCTCTCTCTCTATAAATCTATCCTGCATCTCTGTATCTCTGTATATCTATCTATCTATCTATCTATCTATCTATCTATCTATCTATCTATCTATCTATCTATCCATCCATCTCTCCATTCTCTCTATCTATCTATACATCTCTCCAGTATCTCTATCTATCTATCTATAGATAGATATTTAATTAGTGGACATTGCTCTTTGTGAGATCATTATTTTAAGAGAGAGATTGAAAAAAAGATTTACAAATGTAATGAAAACACGGCTGCAATGGTCATTGAAGTTCATCGGTCAAAAAGCTTCCTTCTGAGACTCACCCTTTGATACTTTCGACAGCTCGCACACAATAAATGTGTAATACCTGACATGAAGTGAACTCCTGACACTATAAGGTTACCCAGTGCACATGCAACCATAAATCCAACGGGCCCTTCATGCCACGGGATAGGTGCCGCAGATGAGTAAATCTCTGATAACTGAGGTCAAACACAAAACCCCACTGAAACCAGAGCCCCGCAGATGGCATCTGCTCGCCTGAGGACAGAGGCATGATGGGAGTACCAACTTCTGAAGTGTTTTTGTATTCCAAGATCTTAGATGAAAAATGCCAATTATGCGACCTCTCTGAGGGTTTTGGCAGGGCTGGGAAAACTCAATACACTCCTTCCCTCAACTCTCGGATCTCCTTGTCTTTCTGGAGAATGTGAAAGAGATACGCTAGGTGTCCGACCGAGGGGTCGCTTTACTGTCAAGGTGTCAAACAAAGGACTGTTTTGTCGAGGAACCGCAGGACAACCTGTAATTCTTATCCTCCTCTCACACTCCTCCTTGGCACCGAAGCTCTGGGTGAAATAGGAAACAAAGCAATAACTCGACACCAGCGGCATTAACAAATTGCTTTCTTGTTTTCTCCCGTGTCCTGAGGGGAGGACGAGGTGACGGGGGAACGGCGAGGTGTCGAGAGCAACGGGATATCTTCTTCTAGACGGGTTTTCAACATCTTTTGTGCTTCTGTCTGGCTCCGGTTGTTTGGGTTCACGACTCTACCGGAGAGCATCCATCATTCCTGCGTTCCTCTGGTTGTAAACAAGGTGCGACGTATCCGTACATGAAAGAGATTTTCCTGTAAAGGAGGTTTCGGATGTACACTGTTATTAGCGTCTGGCGTTCCCTTTGAATCACGCTTATCATTTTATTTATGCTTTCAGCCACACCTGGGAAGATCAGCTGAAGTGTTGATCTATCAGCGATGGAGAATGCGTGGTTGGCTGCACTTGCTGACAACTCAAGTTACACCTTCTTCAAAAAATCTGCTGCCTGAAATGGCTCATTGGTCGAACCATCCAGATAGAGAATGACTGGATAAATCGAACTATGCTTAAAGACCAAATTGACCCTATTTTGAATTTCTTAATTATTGCTCTAATCGTTCATCTTTCATTAAGTGTAGTCATTCGCTCGGCTTCTGAAACAATTTTTGGCTTGTGTAACCCATGCCACAGGAGTGTGGAGTTAGAAAGGAAATCTAAGGAAAAAAATATTAGAAAAATCTAGTAAGTTTTATGCGTTGTTTGATTTTAAACTTCAAAAAGAGCATTTCAATTTAACGCCCCTAAAAACAATGTACCCATATGGTGTAAGCAACAAGTAATAACTTATATATATATATATATATATACCTTGTACACATATTAATCATTAAATGTAAAAAGTATTTTTAAAGCTCATGTTTTTCCTTTTTTTTTTTTCCAAGGTTTTCTTTTTTTTCAGTTTTTTATTATTTTATTTTTTATTATTATTTTTTATATCATAAATTGCCTAAATGTGTATAACCATTTTTCAGCTTGCATAACCTATACTACGGGAGGGGAAAATAGCAAATGAAATACAAGGAAAACAATATTTATAAAAATTTGTATTTTTAAAAGTTTCAATGGCGGTGCATAATTGCTATGAGAAAAAGTAGTGCTTAGTACTGCTAAAACTTCTTTATTCAAAATATGTTTTTCAGGTTTTCTCTGTTCTAAAATACTTACCTAACTGGAAATTATTATTTGTGAAATTGAACTTAAAAAAAGGGTATTTTTAATACATTTCATGATGTGCTAATTAATTAAAATTAGTAGGTTTTTTGGGAGTCACACCACATGACATTTTACTTTTAAACTTTTTTTCTGAATTTTGGTCCCACTCATAATAATAATAATAATAATAATAATAATAATAATAAAACAAACTATTTATTTATTTACTTATTTATTTACTTACTTTAATTAAGATGACTTTTTGTTCATTGTTATATCAGGGCAGTTGTATCACCCTGACATGTTTTACGGTTTAGAAAGGGTGTATGAATTGGTTATAAATAAATAAATAAATAAATAAAATGTGCACAATAGCGTCAACTCTAGACTATTAAAATGAAGTCCTGCTGTTTATTTCATATTCTGACTGTATTCACAATATTGCACAGCCTCTCAAACCTTATATGTTTACACGTGTTGATTCTTAGAGAACTGAACCCACGGCCTTGGCATTGCTAGTGTCACACTCGGTTAGATGTGTCACATTATGGAAGTTGAATGTGTTGAAATGCTGTTGTTGTTCAAATCAAATGCTGCAGCTGAAAAAGACCAAGAAGTCATTGAAAACTGCATTTCTTTGAAGAGCCATTTTGATTCTGCTGGTTTTGAATGAGCGTCGCTGTGAGCTGCTTTGGGTTGTGAGATATTCATCCAAAGATCAGGGCCACGGCCTGTCCGAAAACAGAAGTCATCCCTTCCAGCGAGTGTATTCATGTCCCTGAAAGAGGCCAAGCTCATGCAACACAACAGATGGGTGTGATGAATTAGTAAAGGTTGGGTTATGAGGGGGTGAGATGTTCTGTGAATCACTGCACGCCGACGGACTGCTTTCCACATAAAAGATTCAATCAGATCTGCAGGTCAAACTTTTAAAACCGTTCTACTTCTCTTTTCTGCTGAGTCTTGTGAGTCCTTGTGCTGTGATAGTGGTTATATGTAAAAGAATGACGATTCATATGGTTCACATACTGCAGTGTAGTATATATAATGCTTTTTTTCCAAGGCATTTTGCACTACATAGAAGCTTCAATTAGAAATATCCACAAAGGTGTCAATAGTAGCCTTCAGCATCTGGGGTCATGTTTTACAACAACAAAAAAATAATGGTTTACAAAAAAAACTTTTAATTTAATTTAATTTAATTTTATATTTTATTTCTTCCTGACAATTAAACATTTTTTGTACTTTCATATTTTATGTATATTTAATTTTACATTTAAAATAAATTCTAAAGCATTTATACATCATGATAGTGTTTAGGCTGATTTGAAGGGGCATTCACTAACTAACTTAAGTAAGGAAGGAAGTAAGAAGTAAGTAAGTAAGTAAGTAACTAAGCATTTATTTATTTATTCATTCATACAAAAATAACTCGGCTGTGTCTTTCTGAAATGTGCTCAACATGCGTTGCGAGTTAAAGAGAGGCCTTGATGTGCAGTAGTGTTGTAATGCGGGCTGGCTGATGGGAATGGGGCGGCCGGGTTTCTTGGAGGCAGTAGGTGGATTACTGGAGTGTGTGAGGAGACCAGAAAGATTAACATTCCTCTGGGATTTTTAACACTCTGGGTGACAAATTTGCAACACTGGCCCTCTGTATTCCCCGAGGGAGCCCAGAACTAATCTGCCAGCGAGTTTGGGAGAGGTCAGCCGGAAAAGAAGTGGAAAAAAAAGCCATCCGAATGAGTGGAGCGGATCAGCAAACGACTGCGCGCAGAGGAACAGCAGCTTTCTCATTAACACTGCATGAACCTGAAGTTACCGAGACATGTGTTTGATTTATCTCAAATGCTGATAAAGGCCAGTGTGTGAATGGACTGTAATAACTCCCCCTAATGATAATGTTCTTCTCAACATCATTGAATTAAGATAAAAAACTTCTATGTTTGGTCTTGAGGCACTTTCATTAACCGACGGCTGAAAGTGTAAGGGACGTGACACTCATTATTAGGCTAAAACACCTGAATAACCCAGTCCATGTAGGGCTGCTGAGTTCACGCTAACTAATAAGATGAATAAGTCAACATGTAGTGGCATTTTATTTCCATTCGGTGACCTATTTCTGAGTGAAAAAGGATTAAGGGTTTGAAAAAAGGTGCTTAATTTTATCCATCTGAATTTATACAGATTGAAGAGTCGTGGTTGAAAAACAAGCAGACTTGGTGACGTCTGTCATAAAGGAAAGTCATTTCAGATACGGAGCGAGTTATTACGTTTGGATGAACGATTACGAACCGGGAAATGTAATAACTGCTGATGGGAACGATAATTGTGTGTTAGCACAGTTTAAAGGTGAACTCCATCATTAAAATAAACTTTTATGCATGAATGAATATTACTTTTGAAACATTCATGTAGACTCACGTTTGATGAAAACTTCAGTCATATTAATAATCTAATAAAAGCTGTTTATCGTACATGGACGACATGTTAATGGGGACAAAAACGAGTAGCTGAATGCTAGTCACTCATTAACTCTCCTAATATTGGACACTGTTGTTCAAGAATTAATCAGTTATTTTTTAATGGGAATATTGCATTTATACTCACTGAGTTTATTGAAAATCATTGCTTTGCGTGATAATACATCCACACTGCTAGGTGGCGGTAAATGCAAGACTGGCATAATAGCAAGTTGTGGCCTAACTAAAATGAAAACTATACACTGTAAAAAAAAAAAAAAATCCGTAAAATTTATGGTAAAAAACTGGCAGCTGTGGTTGCCAGAATTCTACCGTAAAAAAATACGGTAACAACGTTTTAGGTTTTACAGTTTTAACTTAAATTTACAGTCAAATACCGTAATTTCTTTAACTGATATAATGTTAATATACCAACCTATTAAAGTACTGAAATCTGTTTTGTACCTTTGAAATACACTGATAACCTCCAAATGCAGGTGGTGATGAGAAAGTCACATGATGAACCAAAGCCCATCACAAGCAGCTTTTAAATAATAGCATATATAGAAGGTGCACAGTGTCATTTACACAAACACTAAACACCATCATGGTGACACTCATTAAACTGAAATATGCTATAAACATTAATTTAACAACATTAGATGTAACATACAACCCTAATAACATAACTGATAAGGAAAAAAAACTAAGAAGAAACAGTTATTTCAAAGAAAAAACGTCAAATTCAAACAGAATTTGAAATGCAATGCAGGGAATTCTGGGAACATCAGTTTACAGTTTTTCCCTGTAAAT
>JAFVLL020017003.1:0-12500 GCA_021397915.2 Tor tambroides
TTTTGAACAGAATGAAGATGAGTACATTTTTCTTGTTTTGCCTAAATATCATATTTTTTTCATTTAGTACTGCCCTTCAGAAGCTACAGAAGATAGTTGCATGATTTCCAGAAGACAAGTTAAATTTACCCTGATTTTCAATTTCAAAAGTTTTTCACCCCCCGGCTCTTAATGCATGGTTTTTCCATCAGTGAGTGTTTGAACCTTCTGTAAGAGTTGTGTTTGAGTCCCTCAGTCGTCCTCAGTGTGAAAAGATGGATCTCAAAATCATACAGTCATTGTTGGAAAGGGTTCAAATACACAGAAATGCAGCAAAACCAAAGAATTTGTGGGAGCTGAAGGATTTTTCTGAAGAGCAGCAGACAGTTTAACTGTTCAGGACAAACAAGAGACTCATGAACAACTATCACTAAACACAAAAACACAGCTGTGGATCATTCAGGGAACAACACAGTATTAAGAATCAAGGGGATGTAAACTTTTGAACGGGTTCATTTTTATAAATTCAACTATTAATTTCTCTTGTGGAGTATATGTAAACATCTTTTATGTGAAATATCTTATTCAGGTCAGTACTAAATAAACAATAACATGCATTTTGTATGATCCCTCTTATTTTGGTAAAATTAACATTTTGCAGATTCTGAAAGGTGTATGTAAAGTTTTGACTTCACCTGTATTTGATTGCATATGATCATCTCATACACACACACACACACGTACATATATATATATATATATATATATATTCCCCCATGATGGAGTAATTATCATGTTAAAAATTCACAAAAAATATGAAAATGTGCATGCAAACATGCAAATCTATCTCTTTCTATATGCGTCCATGCAAAAGGTTTATATATAGAAAACATTTATATTTTTAGATAGATAGATAGACAGACAGACAGATAGATAAATATGCATATATATTCTCTGAATTACAGCATTTAATATTTCAATATTTAATATATTTTTATATTATGGTAGTATATTTTTGTATTTTTTATTATAGGCTCTTAAAAACATTGTTTTTATTTCATTTTATTTAATTTTAGTATCACTGATATTCTATTGTAGTTTTTTTATTAATCTTTTGTAATTTTTATTGGGTTTTTTCTTAATTTTTCTACAAATGATAATAATGTATGCCTTGGCAAGCTAAAATTAAGTTATATGTATATTTTAATATTAAAATATACATATATACACATATATTACATATATACTTTTTTTTTTTTTTAAGTAACCTGGTGATTTTTTTTTTAAATGGATGCAGTTTTAGTTAACAACTTTAACGCTGTCCGGTCAGAAGATGAATGTTTCCGGTCACTCACGCATGACGGTGAGATTGACAGCATTACTCCAGAAGGAGAACCGTGGCCAGTGTTCGAAGGACCCGTAGCATCTGTACGTGCAGCTGTGGGACTTCTGAACGTCTTGAATGATGAACTGGTTGTGTTGAGATCGATGAACTTCAGCAGCATCACAGAACCACCTGAAGGTCACATTGAGCTCCAGCAGGACACAGGTGAGGATCACGGAGCCGCCGAGGAACGTTAGGGGCCCGTCAGGGGCCACGCTCAGCACCGGCTTCAGCTTCTCTGAGAACAACAGTATGTTTTGAGGCAAAAAGTATGTTTTGAACAGTGAAACTCAGTTAAATATATTTTTGAAGTCAAAAACATATTTAGTTTTAACCTTCACAAATCCATTTCAGGGGCAAGAAAATACATTTCCAATCATACAGACATACATTTAATCTAAATGGAAATGTGGATGGAATACAAATCAAAACTAGATTTAGAATGATGTAGTAATGTTGATTTTTAAAAAAATATTTATTCTGTAAAGTATATTTCTTGATTAATTTTTGCTGAAAGTTTTTTTTTTCAAATGTGACGTGATTGTATTTTTGTGAATTGAAATATATGGAGGACAATATATTTTTTAAGGCTTTTAAAAATATATATTCATAAATATTTACAAAAATGGCCAAAAATATATTGGAAGAAAACATATTTGTATAAATATGGGTTTCGTACATTTTATTTTAATGGGATGACTTGTAATTAAAGTGGTTTTAGAACCAACTGCAGTGTTATTTTAGTAGTGTATTTATTATTAGTTTGAATTATTTTAACTTTTATTTTAATTAGTTTTTAATTTTTTTTAAATATTACTACGAAGTCTTTATTTTGTGTTTAAATTTTAGTATAGTTTAGTACATCAAGTTTACCTAAATGAAAATGAGAAAGGCTTCCATGGGAACTAGCCAAATTAAAATACAGTATTTATATTTCAAGCAACAAAAAAGTTTAAGGTTTTAGTTTACTATAATAACCCTGTAAATGAGATATGAAAGCAGAAGAATCTCACTCACCTTGTGTTTGTCCTGAGCAGACGTGTGAAAATAAAGACAGAGAAACTAACGACAGAGGAAAAACTCATGTCAACAAAATCAACCTGAGCATCTCAATATCTGTCCAACTGTGCAATTCAGAAAATATGGATCTAAACACACTGAATTCCCACTTTAACTGTAAAACAGGCTTCATTGTCAATCACTGATATAAACAAGCATTATTAGACAAACTTACAGAGCAATAGATGAAGTGACCTGAGCTCCATATTGACAGAATATTCAATAATACAGTGTGTTAATGTGAGAGAGCTGAAGACACTGAGCTTCACAAAAAACAGCCGCTCAAAACTGCAAACTCAAGTACCTTTTACCCAGGAACAGGAAAGGGAAGTACAAAAATATTGCATGTTGCTAGGATGAACAAATTATACACAAACTTTGGCCAAAGTGAACAGCACACACATTTCCCCATAAATTAGTTTATTTTAATGCACGCAAATTCTAGAAAACTAGTTTCTACTCAGATTTTGTTCTTAATGGCAGAGAAACATGTTCTGCAAGAGATTCAGGCATTCAGGTTTTAGACCGCATCAGTTCTGACTCTATAGATTATAACGGCAACACTTTATGATTATTAGCTCAGCACATTAGTTAACTATGAGCAATACTTCTAATGTTAGTTTCAACACTTAATAATACATTATTAAAATCAGAAGTTACATCTGCTAAAAATTAAGGAACTCGAGTTAACGTACTAACTATAAACAGTTTGGCTTTTTGTTAACTAACATTACTCTCAAAAATACTTAAATCTAAATGTAAGATTTATGTCTTTGAGTTGCATATAAAATTTAAAACAACTAAAAATGACAAACACTACAAAATTACTAAACCTAACAAATTAGAAGGAAAAGAGAAAAGAACTAAAAAATGTACACGATTAATAAAACTATAATAGTATCTCAATGACAGTAAATGTAAATCTGTGTTAAGAATGCTGTCAAACAGTCACAGGCATCTTTGCGTATGAAAATCCCTTTATTCGGATCCAGAAACGATGACAGTGAAAACAGTTTCCATGAGTTACAAACTTTATTATTTTCCATTGACTTTGCCAACATGTTTAAAACCTTTCTTCTTCTTGTTCTTCTTAAACTTCTTAGTAAATCCAACAGACTGAACCTGAAAAACGAGAAGGAAGTTACACATTAAAGCCTAAAAATATGATGTCACCAGATTTTTCACCGCATGCAGTTAATTTAGGCAAGGCAAGCTCATTTAGTCTTTTATTTCAAAATAAAAACTATATTTTGTTCAAAATAAAATGGGAGCGAGAACAGAACCCTGTGGGACTCCACAGGTAAGCTTGGCTACAGATGAAGTGTGGTTTGCAATATTAACTGCACAGCATCTGTTATGCAAGTAAGATGCAAACCATTTCAGAAAATTACCCCGTAGGCCCACATAGTGCTCTAGACGAGACATGGGAATGGAATGATTAGGTCTAAAAGTACTAAGATAACAGAATTTCCAGAGTCTGTAGAGATGAGTACATCATTACAAACTTTCAAAAGAGCTGTTTCAGTACTACGGTGCACTCTAAAGCCTGATGGAAATGCATCCAAAAATGAATATAGCACATTTATATATAGCCCGTCACATACAGTGGTAATTAAAAGTACTTTACATAAATAGAAATAATGCAAAAATAAATTTTATAATGATAAAACATTTAAGAATAAAAAACGAGCATACCTAAAATACAGTGAAATCGTTCATGTATAGTGTCAATCAAACAGATAAGTTTTTAAGCTAGGCTTAAAAGCAGATACAGAGGGAGCAAGTCTGATAGTGATAGGTAATTCATTCCAGAGTCTAGGGGCAACTACAGAGAAAGCACGATCACCTCTACACTTACACTTCGACCTAGGAAAGCGGACCCACATACTCAAGAGAGCAAATTTCCTCTTCACACTCTCTCACAGGCCAATATAAGTTCCCCGCCCTCTCACGGTGAGCTTTCGTTCTAAAAAATAGATCCCCTCGCATCCCGGTTCAGGGCTTGGGCAGCTATAGAGGGCGCATCAAGTTGGGTTCTAAGCAATTCAACGAGGCTACTCACTTCAGTTCGCTCGCAGGCCACTTCATTTCAGAGGCGTTATTAAAACTTCTGTTCCGGACAACAAAGCTCTTTGTTCTCTGACAAGAAGTGCAGACACTGCTTGCAAAAGGCGCTGTGGAAATAGCACCGCCAACGAACAGCGAGTCAGGCTTTTTCAGCCACTACTTCCTCGTTCCAAAGAGAGATGGAACCATGCTCAGACCCATTCTGGATCTCAGACGTTGCATATGCGCCGGCCGTTCAAGATGTTAAATATCAAACAGATCCTTGTGCACATTTGCCCCAAGGACTGGTTTTTGACAGTGGATCTGAAAGACGTGTACTTTCACATCCACATAGACCCCCATCACAGACCGTTCTTGAGATTCGCCTTCGAAGGAGTGGCCTGGTCCCTTGAAGGTTTTTCAGAGGTTACTTGGCCTCATGGCACCCACCTCCTCTGTAATACCTCTAGGCCTGCTCCACATGCGCCCTCTTCAATTTTGGCTCAAAGCCCGTGCCTGGCACCTGGGACGGTTTTGCATCAGGGTAAACCATTGCTGCGTCAGAGCTGTGGCCCCCTGGACAACCTCTTGCCTGTTTCAAGCAGGCGTGGGGTTGGGACTGCCCTCTGTGAGGGTATTGAGAGTGTATCTGGAGCACACTAGCCTGTTCAGACAGTCAGAGTAGCTCTTCGTTTGCTTCGGAGGCCACCACTAAGGGCTGCCGGTTACAAAGCAAAGACTCTCCCGCTGAATAGTGGATACAAGAACCTTGGCTTACGCCTCAGAAGGCTTACAATGCTCCATAGGTGTGAGGGCCCACTCCACAAGAGGAATGGCCTCCTCCTGGGCATGGTCCAGCGGGATTTCTATTAGTGACATTTGTGCGGCTGCCGGCTGTTTGTCGCTGTCCACATTTGCCAGATTTTACAATTTGGACGTCCCTGGATTCTTTCTGTTTAATTGCCATTCTTCCCCCTTTGGGAGAAGCTGGTCATATTTGTGGCTCTCAGCTATTAGCTTGGGGCACAATGTGCTCATGTTCTTAGGAGCCCTTATCTGAGTGCTCTGAGGCTGGGCTCGCAGAGCAGACAGTTCTGTGTCTGCTCATAGCACGGCATGATTGAATGTGTTCCCCATATGCGTTCAAACGCAACAGAAGAGACCATTCAATAGGAAATGAATGATTCTGATGAAATGGCGCTCTGAGCTGACTTATAGAGTGGCAGGCTAAAGCGCCATTGGTTTGTGCAGCTACACAAACCTGAACAAATCAGGCTTCAGTACAGAGTGAAACAGGAGTTTTCTCCATATGCGTTCAACACAATGCTCGTCCCCTTATCTCAGGAAACCGAGGTTACATCAGTAACAGGAGCGTTATTTTAGTATAATGAGATATGACTGTAGTTTCTGCTAATATTCTAAATGTTTTTATATTTTTCAGTTTTCACTTAACTTGAATAAATTATTTAGTTTAATTTTATTAGCCTTTTTGATATGTATATTTAGTTTTTATTAATTTCTATTTTAGTTTTTAGTTATTTTAGCACATCAAGTTAAACTAAAATGAGAAATGTTGTTTTGGCAAGTAGCTGAAATAAGTTTTTTTTTTTTTTAAGTAATGAATTTTTGTTAATGTTTTAGTCAACTATAATAACACTGATATGTGACACTGTGATGTTAACTGCACGTAAATCAAATATTGATGCACATTTTTAATGATTAAACTGTCTTTTAACTCTCATTATCACAGCAAACGTGATTCGGTCACTCTCACCTTTTTGCGTTTCTGCATCTGGTTTTTTACTTCCATTTCAGACACATCTTCATCGGTCTGAAAATCATCTTCCTCAGCATCATCGACGTTCTGCTCATCGTCTGGCTTCTTCACGGTGAACACAGACGCTGCAGAGAGACACGGCTGATGTTAGCGATTAGTGCTGTCAAACGATTAATCGCATCCAAAATAAAAGTTTTTGTTTACATAATGTGTGTGTGTACTGTGTATATTGATTATGTATATATAAACAGTATATATTTTGAAAATATTTACATGGATTTACATGTATATATTTATATTATATATACACATTTCATATGTAAACATAACATTTTTCTTAATTTTATACATGCATGTGTGTGTATTTATATATACATAATAAATATACACAGCACACACACATATGTGACCCTGGAGCACAAAAGCAGTCTTAAGTCGCTGGGGTATATTTGTAGCAATAGCCAAAAATACACTGTATGGCTCAAAATTATCAATTTTTCTTTTATGCCAAAAATCATTAGGATATTAAGTAAAGATCATGTTCCATGAAGATATTTTGTACATTTCCTACTGTAAATATATCAAAACTTCATTTTTGATTAGTAATATGCATTGCTAAGAACTTCATTTGAACAACTTTAAAAGTGATTTTCTCAATATTTAGATTTTTTGCACCCTCAGATTCCAGATTTTCAAATAGTTGTATCTCAGCCAAATATTGTCCACACCATACATCAATGGAAAGATTATTTATTCAGCTTATGACTGGTTTTGTGCTCCAGGGTCACATATATTATGTAAACAAAAACTTTTATTTTTGATGCGATTAATAGTTTGACAGCACTATTAACGAAGAGCGGCACTGACGTGGGTAAAGATCGGACATGCTGTCCGAGGAGTCGCTGTCCTCGCCGTTGCTCGAGCTTGGGGTCCAGACGCCGCTGTCCTGCTTCCTGCTGCCTCGCTGCTCACTTCCTGCGGCCCGACCCTCACTTCCTGCGGCCTCTTTGGGTCTCTTCTTCTGCTTGAGCTGCACAGGAACAAACTCCACACCCTGCCGGAGACACTCCTCGTCTGACCACAACAACACAAGCGCTCAATAACCTCATGCAGAGCTGTGATGGTCAAAGAAACGCAGCTGTGACTTACACTGCTCCAGAGCTCTCCTGTAGCGTCTGCCGCTGACGTGACGCACAACATGCTGCGGCACACGGTTGATGTGACGTAACGTGAGCTTGCAGAAGAGATGATCTCTGAGGAAAAACAACGCAAATATATGAATATGGAATAAAAACTCATTCACTTTAGTAATGCACATTCCTGGTCTTTCTGTGCCGGGGTTATTTTCTGGAACTAGAACTATTAAAACATTTTTGTTCATTGAAATAAAGCTGAAATAAAGCTGAAATAAAATCAAATATAGACAGTAGACAAAAAACTAGAAATGTTGTCTTGCTAACTAACTGAGACAAGCATTAAAATCAATAACTGGAAATAAACCAAGACTGAAATGAAAAGAAATGACACTTAAATCAGTTCAGTTTATTTATAACGCACTATTAAAACAACAGAGCATTGACCATTTATATTACTTATTACTACTAATATTAATGCAAGTTTATGTACATTTTGGGAACAGAAATAATACGCAGTTTAAACAGTGTCAGTATTGCAGTGATCATGTTGTGATCAGGGTTAATAAAATGAACTAGAACACCACAAACTTGAAATAAAATGAAATTTTAAAAAATTAAATAGTTACGTTTATTTTATTTATACTAGTTTCCAAGGCAACACTTCTCATTTTCATTTAGTTTAACATTACTCTAAAATGGTACTAAAAGACCTAAAACTGAAATAAAAATGAATAAAACAATTATATAGACAAAAAAACAAAGTGAAAAACTTTCAGATTAAAATTATAAGAGAAAAAATAAAACCATATTATATTTATACATTTACATCTATATATCTTTATATCTATATATTAATAAAAACTATAACAGTATAACACTGGTTGTGATGCATTTCTTAGTCTCTGTATGTCCTTTAACCCATAGAGATAAAATAGGTGGTGTGTGCAATCTCAACTTTAACCCTTGTGTGTCAATTTAAAAAAAGTTACAAAAATGTGAATTCACACACCTTCAGTGGTGTTCTGTACTGTAGTGTAGTGTGCTGCAGTAATAGTGCAGTGCAGTGTAGTGTACTGTATTGTAGTGTACTGTCGTGTAGTGTAGTTTAGTGTAGAGTACTGTATTGTAGTATAGTGCAGTGTAGTGTAGTATACTCACGGTTGTTTAGTGCTGCTGACTATGTGCGGCTCGTACTGACTGTAGTCGAACTCGTCCTGAGCGCGGAGTTTCTGGTATTTGTTCCCCGCGGTGAAGCGCTGCAGCTCGGCCAGGCTGCAGGGAAACTCGTGCGCGTTCAGAGAGCAGCGGATCTGACAGATTCCACACAAATAACATTCAAAAACACGCTTTCACCACTTCAGCTCTTTACAGTGATCATCATAACAGCTGGCATGCGAGTTTACTCTCATAATTCTGACCTTCTTCGAGTCTGTGAGCTGAAAGCAAGGATGCTTCTGCAGAAACGACCTCAAATCTTCCGGTAAATCCTCCATAACAGCAAAAATAACGCTGGAAAAAAAAACCACACTAAACCTCAAACTAAGAGGATAAATGCTTCTGTTTTGATGTACATGCTGCGCAGCGCGACGTCATATAAACACGACGCCGACGTAGGACCAAAGACTGCCCAGCGAAATGCCAGAAACGATCATTTTTAAAGCAACGATGTTGTAAGAGATTTTAAAGTCGTCTCAAAATTGATGTATTGGCTCTTATATCATCAATATTATGAATAATGAGATATTTGTAGCTGAGACAGCAGGGGGTTTATATTTCTGATGAGGCGCGGTACTGGACGCTCGTGACAGTCAGCTGATCCTGAGCTGTTCGTCTCTTATAATCACCTTTCACGATCAGTCTTATATACCGTGTACTTTTATTAAACACACATGTAGCATGTTTATATAGACAGTATATTACATATATATTTTTATACTAATTAGATTTTTATTTATAAAGACTGTTTTAAAGATGTCTGGACCGAACGGAGATCCTGATGTTTCGGTTGATGAAGGAATCATCGAGGATGAAGATCAATTCAATGAAGAAGGTATTAATGTGTTTAATTAAACATGCATTCTGCTTTCACCGCAATCATCTCATTATCATTACTGTAATATTTCCGCATGTTTTACTTTCGAATTAGTTAGTAATTAGTAATTCTATTTCTTCTCACTGATGATTTTTAATAGTTTCTGACTAACGTTACTGCAATATATATATATATATATATATATAAGTGCTGTCAAACGATTAATCGGATCCAAAATAAAAGTTTTTGTTTACATAATATACGTGTGTGTGTGTGCTGTGTATATTGATTATGTATATATAAATACACACACATCTGATATATATTTTTTAAAATATTTACATGTATATAGTTTTATATATAAATATATTTCATATATAAACATTTTTCTTAAATATATACATGCATGTGTGTGTATTTATATATATATATATATATACATAATAAATATACACGGCACACATACATATATTATGTAAACAAAACTTTTATTTTGGATGTGATTAATCGTGATTAATGGTTTGACAGCACTAATTAAAATATTATACATCTGCAGTGATATAAAACTACTGAAAGTCAGAATGAATGTCTGAATCACAGTGTGTAAGAGGTAGAGTCGTCTGTGATGGAGAGCGAGGTCTGATGTCTGGCTGCTGTTCACTCAGAATACGCAGCGATCGACTCCATGCTGGACCAGATCAACTCCTGTCTGGACGACATCGAGGAGAGAAACGAGGCTCTGAACGGGAAACTGCACGAGCTGCTGGAGTCCAACAGACAGGCTCGGAGAGACTTCAGAGACCAGCATCCTCCTCCTCCTCCTCCTGATGAAGAGTCAGAGTCCACCCAACACTAGAGGAACAAGCCCTTCTCATCCTAATGCACCAGTAGAGTAGAATATGTGTGGAGTTATGTCGACTGTCTAAACTGTGCTGTGTTAGATTACTTTCATATGAATATGTGACAGAGTTATTATAGTGAACTATAAATATAAAAGCTTTAGGGATGCAGTTAGTCCACGGTTCAATACATACCTCGGTTTTTGATTCGGTTCTGATAGATTGGCACATCAGAGTGGTTTTTTTGCAACAAATTAACAATAAAAAGCTCCTGTACACTGGAAAAAGCATAGATTATTATATGTCTGCTTAACATTTCTTTTGAGAGAGGTATTATTTTTCAGATTTTTACCCAAAATAGGATGGATTGGCCATTATTGAGCGCTATAAACACATGTAATGTGTGTTTCATTCATACTGGACGCCAGAGGGTGCTCTCGCGCAGAAAATCCACTTATGCTTCACAGAAGTAATAGAACTGATGGTGATGATCCAGGACATCGCTATCGCTGTAACTGAATAGAAGATATAATGTTAAATGTTATGAATGATGAAATGTAAGGACAATAAACACTCATCTGTGACAATATATGGTTTATCTGTGTTCTTCAAGACATCTGGGGTATTTTCGTAATTATTAACCCTCTGGTTGTGTTCGGGTCATTTTGACCCGAGGAGAATTTTCTTTCTCCTGAAAATGTTGCTTAATGTTATCACATTGGACTAAAATTTACTGATTTTGTTCACACAGGGTATAACTACTTTCACAGCAAAAATTGTTAATTTTCGTTAAACATTTTTTATTTTATTCAACCTTGTTACACTTGTGGTGTTCCCAGTCAAAAATGACCGGCCTACAAAAAATAGCCTGTAACTCTGGTGTTATGCTGCTATATTATCACCTAATATTGGTATCGATCTTTTTGTCAGCTTGTTTTCTTTCAGTTTCAGACTGGTTTTGTGTTTATTTTTGGAACTGATTTTTCGTAGGCCTCATTAATCTGAGCTTATGTACATGAAAAAAAGGTTATTTGTGGATGATTTTGTCAATATTAAAATTTGAAAAAAAAAAAAAACAATTATAGCATAGCAAGAGAATTATAAGCCATTTTTTGGTCATTTTCACCACAAGTGTGATTTTTCCGCAATATTTTAAAAAAATAAAAGCTTTTCAAAACAAATTTCTTGGTTAAACATTAGAGCATGCTAGTGTGATAATGCAAAATATTTCATATTTTATTTAATATTGACAAAATCATCCACAAATAATATTTTTTTCACGTACATAAGCTCAGATTAATGAGGCCTATGAAAAATCTGTTCCAAAAATAAGCACAAAACCAGTCGTAGTTGAAAGAAAACAAGCTGACAAAAAGATTGACACCAATATTTGGTGGTAATATTGCATAACGAGATTTATAAGCCATTTTTGTGGGCCGGTCATTTTTGCTAAAAAGCATAAAATTAAACTTTAAATAAAATAAAATATAAAATCATTACCTAGTTGCCAAGGCATCATTTCTCATTTAATTTAACTTGATTTGCTAAAATAACCAAAATAGAAATAAAAATGAATAAAAAACTAAAAATGAGAACAAACAAAATTACAAAAAAATTTACCTCAAATTAAAATGAAAACAGAAAACATTAAAATATAAATTAACTTAAAATCAAAACAGAAAATATAAAAATATTTTAAAAATATAAAAAATGAATAAATTTAAAATATTAAAAGCTTTAGTAGCATCTCAACGATACTAAAATAACACTGATATGGGAAATTTTTTATTTTTTTTTAAATGATCAAGGATGTAAGCAAGTTCTTCGGTCAAGTTGTAAAGTTCATAAATAATCCAAAAGTCCTCGTAATCATCAAATGTTTTAATAGAAATTAAAATGAGCCAAATGCAGCAAACAAACATGGGATGAAGCTCAGCAGCTATAAAACACTGGTTCTGTTCAGTTTGTCAGTTGTTGGATAAAAAGAAACACACGGCTCTGATCCAACTGTGGGGTTTGTGATTAGCTTGCCTTAATCTAAGTCTTCCTCTTTCAAAACACACCTATCATCTGCTCATAATCATAATCACGAGTCCATGACAGAGCTCGTTATTACATCTGAGATATTCTCACCTCCACAACAACAGCCCAATCATTCCTCAATCAGCCCAGTCCCATTAAAGATGAAGCCAGCCTCTCCTGCTGAAGACCAGCTTAAACCAGCCTGAAGTGGTTTGCTGGTCTCAGC